>MQRK01208951.1:5975-19138 GCA_001938485.1 Girardia tigrina | reverse complement strand
TAACCGCGTCCGTTGCTATGGTAATCGCGACCGTTGCCATGGTAACCACGATAACCCATACCGTTGCCATGGTTACGGCTAGGGGGGGGTGTAGGCCGAATGCCCATTTTCCCCCTACTAGTTTAGTAATTAATAAACAGTTCTATAACCAGTTTATAATCGAATTAATTAAATAATAATGATATAATTTGACATTGACAAATTCTGATGGAAAATAATAATTTATTTCGTAATTTCTCAAAAAAAATAATAATTTGGTATAAATTGAGGAGTCTGTACCACAAAAATTTAGAAAGTTACTAATAAATATTTTCACAAAAATAAAAAATATATTGAGATTAGAACTTTATAATTAATGTAATTAGAATTGTTGAGAATTACGTTTATAAACTATAAACTGAAACGTAACTATAAACATTATAGTTTTAATATTGCAAAAAAATGTTGTTGGGAATGACAATTTGAATAAAATCGATTTTTTGTCTGAGAAGAATATTAATTTAATAAATGAAAAACATGAATTTTGACTTCTTTTTTTGAAAATTGCGACCAAGCACATGAGCCGATCCTCCTTAGAACCAATAAATCTGATTGTCGAAAAGAAAAGACGATCCAAGAATCGCAGATGTCGTGGATGCTTCATCGTTCGGAAACGCTCTCAAATAAAAAAAAAGATTTCCAACAGTACGAACCGGGGCGGGGCTTCGACTCTCACTAGAGCTGGATATTGGATCCATGTTAATCGTATTAGTTATAAATCCCTCGATACCGTGTCATCATCTCCAAGGACCGGAGAACTGCGGCCACGCTGCAAAGATTGATCTACAATCACTAATCATTAGACCATCTAAATTCAAACTCTAAAAAGTTAAGATAGAATAAAATATCATGTTTATTTCAATAAATCATTAAAATCGGATTTTGTTTTCAAGATAGAAACTCCTTTGACAACATTTCCTTTTCAAAACTAAAACAGTTGGATGTATCTGTTTCACATGAGTATATCACTGGACTCTTTGGTTTCTGCTCGCCAGTCAAGTAAACAGGGATGTTAGACCGCATTTCTTTATAAATAAAATCAAAGTTACAAAATGGAAATTTTACAGTGTAATGTTTTTTAAAAATTTTTGTGATTCGAAAAATGGACAGAATAAATTAAATGATATTAGTATAAATTGAAAATTAAATTAAAAATCCTCCGAAATATATTGCTTCACATTTTATTCTTGAAAATGTTAAATGTTTTTTTTCTGCTTTACTTAAAAATTTTTCCTTTTTGTGTTTTAAAATTTAATAAAGATGTAAATTAATCAGATGTTAACTCGACGAATACTCAGTGCCAAAACTATAATTAGCTACTTAAGATATAAATGATATTTGAATATGGTCGTCATTTTCAAAGGTAAAATTTCAATGAGAAAAGTTGATGTTATTTGAAAACAATTAATAACCTTAACCGGATGTTTGGTTCATCCCACATCGCCAGTTCTGCTTACCAAAAATGGCCCACTGAGCACTAATATTATACTACGTATATCTTCGACAAAAATATTAAAGAAAGATACACTTCGTACCCATTTAAAGTTTGAGAATAAGTTGAGGACATTTCGTCCCCAATGCTTCTAATCATTCGCTTTACCAGGTGATACTAGATCACAAATAACATCAATGCTTCTAATCATTCGCTTTACCAGGTGATACTAGATCACAAATGCCAGCTATCCTGAGGGAAACTTCGGAGGGAACCACCTACTAGATGGTTCGATTAGTCTTTCGCCCCTATACTCATGTCCGACGATCGATTTGCACGTCAGAACCGCGGCGGTCTCGAATAGTGAACAAAAAAATATTTGTTCTTAAATAGAAATGCTTTAAGGTGTTTACTCGATATTTACTCAACACTAAAACTTTAATTAGCTAATTAGAAAAACACAGCTTTTAAATTTTAATCATTCAATCTTGATCTTGCTGTACTTTTATTTAGATTGAATAACGAATATGTTTGTTCACATATTTAAGTTGAGCTGAAAAACTACTAAATTTTTCTTGGCCCCCTTAATTCATCACATGGTAAATTTATTAGTTCTAATTGCATATCATTAGGAATGTCATCTACGTGCACAGAAAATGGATTTCGGACAAAAGAAAAATTTTAAAAACGGACAGGATCGATCTCACGGGCCGTATGTTGACCTTGTCTGCTTTACATTGTTAAAGTTGTGTTCGGATCTCGTTCACTAATTGTGAGGAATATGCGGTGTGTAATTGTTTTTTGTAGTGTTTGCATGTTCAAATGTTGTGTGTTGATTTGGGATTGTGCCTCTCCTAACCAGATGGATTATCAATATTTAATTCTTATAATCTGAAACTAATTTATTTAAATTTAGATTCAATATTCCAATTTTTAATTTTTATTAAAGCAACTTGTAAATAATTTTATTGATTATATTTATGTAAATTTTTAAATAATTAAAATCAAATTAATGTTTAAAAATGACTATAAAAATATTTTATTTTAGCCAATATAATTTAAATTAAATATTTTTCAATAAAATAATCTTATCAAGTATAGTTCAGATTATAATGGGAGATATTGAAAATTGTTTGATGGCTCTAAGTGAGAGCAATACTATTGATCATCATAAAGATGATAAGAAATGTGAATGTAATAAATGTTCTGTCAAATGTGTGAGTTCTCTTAACACTAATAAACATGTTAAACGATAATTTTTAGTAATTATTTCACGTCCCTTATTTTGTTACCTCCCAGAAATTATGGGCCAAAGAAATTTGAGTAAAATAATTTAACAAAACATAATTTTAAATCAAATTTAAATAATTAAAAAACAATTTTTTTGTCCAAATATTCTAATTTTTTTGTTTTAATCGCGTGTAAGAATTATCTTTCAATATCATGTATTGTTATTTTTAACTTCTTATACTTTTGTCATTTTACGAATAAATATTATGATCTGTATATTTGTCTTGAATCATCAGTAAAATATGTAACATCTCAAAAATATGTTTAAATGACTCAATCTGGAATTATTCCTTCCGAATTCAAACGAATCGAATAACATGGCCATTCAAATTGTTCTATGGTATACCGTACATCTATACAATGTTGAACGATTAAAATTCTAACCCCGGTATTCATATAGCATGTTCACATATACGGTACGGACTGGCTTTTGAAAATTTAATATATATTCATTAACTTTAACAGCATAGGACTCACTTCAGTTGGTGTCACATGGTGATGAAGTAATACGTAAAAGTTGTTGAGCGTAGATTTTGAACATTGATTTTGGAATCACGAGATATTATTACCACTGCTTCTCGCGACATTCCCCCAATAATTTTAAAATGATCGTTCGACATTTTAAAATCGATTATACTCAAGTCACTTTTACACGTTTTCCTTTTCCTAGCAATATTACTCAAATTTTTGAATAATATTTGTTGAATTGATATCGTGAAATAAATTTGTTTCGAAAGAAAAATATTTCGTTGTGATTTGTAATCAATAATATTTATTTGAATTAAAAAATTAACTTCATTATTGATTTTCTAAAATACCTTTGGACTTTGAAAGTCGAATGACAAGTACTTGAAGTCCTATGACAGTACATGTTGCTAATCTACTCAAAAAGAAATGGTACTGGTTATTAACAGTTTAATGAAAGAAAGTAAATATTTCGTGTAAAAATATCGAAAAATGACTATGTGCTTAATGATCATTTTCCTAGTTGTTTTGAGTTTCTTGAAAAAAACGTGAATCTCGTTTCGCGAGATCGTATTGAGTTTCGCTCAGTGCCCGCGGGAATATTATTTTCGAAATGAAAACTCAACGCTATTAAAACGACAGACATGAAAACCACTATTGTACTTTATACAAAAATAGCACTTGATAAATATAATCGATCTTCGATACCTCTGCTCACTACTCGACTGATGGTTTTCCCATCCACATTCCGTACTATTTCAGTAAGATATTCTCCACAAATTTTCAACCCAAAATATAGATTCCGCCCCGATTTTACAACACCATAACTAAGCGTGCTGTTTCACTTGTTTTGGAGGTGAAGTGCACTCTCTTTAATATATTTGTATTGCAATCATAATATGTACACTGATAAAAAGGCATATAGGAAAATATTATACGAATTTTTTTTTGATTTTTTCCATTTTTATTCCATTCTTTTTATTAACTTACTGTTTATATAGGTACTTGTTTTTGAAGGCCTTCTACTCAATTGATTTTCTTCAAACTTTGCACACTTCCTCATTCTCAATGACAATAAATGATGATGCAAAAATTTGATCGAAAAAAATTTTTAAGATCCCAAAATGGGAAAAAAAACGGAAATTTCGGAGTCCCCGAACAATATTAATTGCAAGATATCTACTTATAAATTATAAGTAGTTTATATTAATTTTTAATTAATAATTTTTTTAAATTTTAAAACTTTGTTGGCAAAGTTGAGTTCTATCTGCATAAAGAATGGATATAAAAATTAATTTTTTGATTTACTAGTTTTGAACGAAGATGAATATTTTATGTTTTTTAATCATTAATTACTGTACACCGACAACTCAAATCATTTATAAACTAAAAGCAATTCAAAATTCAATCACATTTGATAAATAAAAGTTGTTTTAATTGATTGATTGTCAATTAAACGCGGAAATCGAAATAAAATTTTGTCCTCTGAGTCTTTATCTTTTGGTTTTAGAACGACATTATATTTAGAAATATTTGTGACAAATAAGAATTTGGTCCTGCCACCCAAGAACTTGGTACCTTTATTGAAGACACTTGTTCATTGATCAAAACAAATGTTGATTATCTGATTTTAAAACAAAACAATTCTGAAGTTCAACAATATCTAAATTGTATGTCAGAAGACAGAGAATGAAAAGTTTTTTCATTATAACTATAAGAACCAGTGACATAAAAAATGTAAATAAATTGACATAATAAAACAATGAAAACTGGGTTATATTTATTTAAACAAACTAATTTTAATAAATGAAAAAAAATCCAAGTCAAACAAAAACAATTTATTTATTAAATACAAAAATATTATTTGTAAATTTTATTTCAAAAATTTGTTTTGATAATTTTTTTCTTCATTTTTATCACTTTTTTCTGAATAAATGAAACATGATATGCTTAAAAAAATATTAATTAATTTAATTTAAAATTAAATTTATTTATACATAATTAATTAAAAGTAGATATAATATAAATGATATAATTATTGGAATGGCAACCACAATTCAAAGAACAATATTTTTATTGATTTTATTTATTTTTTAAAATATTTTTAAAAATTTTTAATTTTATGTTTTTTTGTGATCAGGAATGTCGACGATCTTATGAAAACCATTCAGATATTTTATAAAAATTATTATAAGACAAAACAAAATGATTGTTTTTTTATTTTTTCTGTAAAGAAAACATTTTTAATTTTCTGTTCTTAAAAATTAATTCTTTCGGTCTGCCAGAGGAAGTAAAGTAAAATACTTATTCTTCACAATCTTTTTCTGTTGATTCAAACAATCCGTCGAACTTGAAGGTTGTACTCTTCTTTGGCAAGGTTCTTGGAAATATTTCGAAACATTGATTTTATCAGAGACATATTTCGTTTCTATCGGATTCTTTTCTTCTGGATGTGTTTCCGCTTTGTTTTTGTTACTTTCCACAACGGTCGATTTGTCTTTTTGTTCGAATTTGATTTTCTTTTTGAATCGAATATATTTATCAACAAAAGATTGCATTAAGTTCAAAGTAAATGACACAAAACTTAGAATTTAGTGAACACTAATGCTATTCAGTCAAGCACATTCAATCAGTCAACGTCCGGATAGTTGAATTAAATTTGCGTGTAAAATTTTAAGACGCTTTGAATAATTTTATATATAGAACTACGATATCGTTTTTACACTATATATACACATAGACGCACAAATAAATGTATAAATATCTTTAGGTAATCCGATAAGTTACCCTAAATGTTTCAACACAAACGGCTTAGTTGTTCATAGTTCAGAAAAAATATTTTGTAAACATTTTCATAACCAACGGAGCTGTCGGAAAATACTCTGGAAATACTTATACCCTCCGAGGGAGGGTACGAGGCTAGAAATTTTAGTAAAGTTTCGTCTATAAGCTTTTCAGCAAAAGATCATGATTTAATGTAGCCTACCTTTACTATTTCATATATCTCTGTGCGACAAAAACACACTCTTTATTGCAAACCTTTCTGATGCAGAATATTATTAGTTCTTCGAGAATCTTAAATTGAGTGTTCCAACTCTTATATGATATGTAAATAAAATATTTCTTAATGCAGATACTCTAAACTATTTTTTAAACTCAAATTTATTTTTATTTTTGTTAACAATATTATCAGTTGTTCATTTAGCCTATCAGAATTTTTTCCAGAATGAATATGGTATTTTAGGGTGAACACAAATTTAATTCAAATTAGCTTCTTTAAAATATATTTTTGTTCTGTTTTGTTGTATCTAAGATAAATAACAAGTTTTTCAACAGTTTGAAAATACTACTGCTGGATAGTAGAATGTATGACGAATATTTTAAATTGTGTGGTGTGTTTATTTGAGTGTACTGAAATGTGAGCCTCCCATCTCTTTCGAATGTTACTGAACCTCTAGGCTCTATAGAGGGTCACTCAAACTAAAGAATCACTAGTAACCCAATGATAGGCTTCCTACGGGGTCAGATAATTTCGGTCTCCTAGATCTTTTCGGCTTCCATGTGAGAAACAACCAAACATTGGTTGTATAGCCATGGATTCATTATACCTTCCCATACAGCCGCAAAAGGGACATTTGAGAAAAAGGGGACCCTTGCAGTTAGATTTACAATTTTCAAAGTCAGAAGTATTTCTTTTTTCGCTTCCTCCACCACAGTTAAGATGGTCAGCGGGTCCTTCACGGATTGAATCTGGTAACCTTGAATGTTTAGGTTTTCTACGAATCTTCCTTCTGTTATTTGTTGAACTGGTTTGCGCTGGTGTCATTTTCGGTTCTCCAATTACTTCTGTCTTCTCCAATTTATGATACCGGTAGAGGTGCCTTGTCAGCAACCTCTTCGTTTTGTATGACTTTTTACATAGTGTGCATGGAAATGGTAATTACTATTGTTTTGTCTTGTTGGGCTGATCAGGATTAGCGGAAGCGGACACCGCATATTCGTTTTCAGTGTGTTTGTTCAGCTCCTTCTTTTTGACAAACTCCTTGTAGCATCTTTCTACTGGTGACGTTTTTCTCTCCCGTTGATCAGCTTCGGTACAGCTGTTCTTGTTCTATTTAGTTTTCGTGGTCGAATTAAAATTAAAATTAATATTAAAATAGTGATTCTCTTACTCAGTTGGAAAGTTTGTGTTTCATTGTTTTTGCAGTAACTGATCACTTGATCAATATTGAAATTTTAAAATTAATGAAAATTTAATAATCCGATAAAAT
This sequence comes from Girardia tigrina, assembly GCA_001938485.1. NCBI lineage: Eukaryota > Metazoa > Platyhelminthes > Tricladida > Dugesiidae > Girardia > Girardia tigrina. Next base: position 11,641 of record MQRK01208951.1, on the reverse strand, counting down.
TTAAATTGAAAAAGTAGTTAGTTAGGATAAATTTTAAATATGTAATCTTTGTCAAAAATTTAAATGAAGATGTTTAATGTTTAATTAAAGACATTTTAGAGGTTTGAATTAATTTTAAAATTAGATTTAATTAGTTTTTTTATAATTTAATGAAATATTTTTCAAAAAATAAAATAAAAATTAAGTAAGTTTTTGTTATATAAAATTGTATTTTAAAATATTTTTACTTGTTGAATTTAAATGAAATTTAAACAAAATAATTTTCTAGTTAGAAACGCAAAATTGATTATTTTTTAACAAATACCTAAATATTTTAAAATTAAATAAATATTAAATGTTATTGAAAAAAGGAAATTTCTTCGAATAATCATTATTGAAAAAAAATAGCAATAACAATAATTAGAATTATATTGAATAGTGAAGGATCTTTCGAGATTCGCCTCGGACATGGCACTAAATGTAATAATAATATATATTTAAATAATAATTAGATGTGATTTTAATTTTATTTTTTGAAAATATAATTTTATCGAAATGGAAATGTAATTGTAATACAGTTAAATTAAAATAAATGGAAATGTAAAATCAAATAAAAGATGAAATAAAATCTTTGTGACAAAATTTTAATAAAATACTTTTATAATTTTAAAGACGATTATAAACGTAAAATGCGTAATTAATAAAATTAAAATATTGGAATTTCTATTTATTTTTATTGATAATGGTTTGTATTAAGAAAAGAAAGTATTTAAGTTCGTAAAAATATTTGTTTTAAAAATCGTTAATGTGATAAAAATAAAATTTTGTGTAATGAATCTTGATCTTAATCACGAACCCAATATCATCAATAAAAGATTTTATTTTAAAATAGCGTCTTTAGATTTTTAAAAATCATTTTCCGTTATTTTTTAAATTTATCAGTCATCTAATTTATTTTGAGTCTTTTGAACACTAATTGAATATTTTTGAAAAATATTGCACTTAAAGCTTGTTTTATAAAAGGATAATTTTACATGTTTTAATGTTTCATACATCCTCGACAGCACTTATAAATTGTTACGAAAATTTTAAAATGTTAAAAAGGACAAAATGGTAAAATAATAAAATTAAAAAAAGAAATTATAGTTTATATAGGTCTTGTTATTTTGTATTAATGGAAACATCTTATCTATTTAATTAAAGATTTTATTAATAGAGGTAGCATTAAAATGCCCATTTTGAATGCATATTAATTTGTTGCCATGTCTTCTCAAAAATGATTTATGAAAAGCCACCTGGTGAGAAAAATCAAAGCCCTTCTTTAGAACAAAAAGCTCACGCTTTGAAACAGAAGCAATGTTATTCTTACATTGCAGTAAATAATCAAAAGTGTTAATCAATTGACTCGATTGCAAATTCTCGATAGTCCGGGTTTTTAGATATAGATTTGTCTCTTCAATCAGATTCTCCAGACTCTACTATGGTATTGAGCATCAGACTCTTTAGAGTCTACTTAAACTAAAGTCCTTTAGCCCTCTATAGGAATCCGAAGCATGCTAGACTTTTGCTTCCGATCTTACTTTGGCAGTCTTGTTAGAAACGAAAAAAATATTAACCTTATACCCATGACTGACCATACTTTTGGTTGTGTTCGTTAACTTTTCTCAGCCTCAAAACAGATATTTGAATGTTTTCTAGCATGTATTTCTACAATTCGGAACCCCAAGTGACTTTCAGTATTTGTTTTCAACGTTCTTGTCTCAGTGAAATTTAGATGCAATGTCAGTCGTAGATTGTAGGAAATTGATCTACCTGGTTTTTCTCTTTTTTTTCTTAGTAGCTTGATTCTCTTGGTTTCTGTTAGGATATCATTTTTTCCTACCTTCTTGTATTTTGTAGTTGACAATCTCTTGTATGACGTTGAACAAAGAGGACATTGGAAATCTTTTGCTTGACTCGGTTGATTGGTAGTTTTTCTTCAGGTGTCGGTTGAGTTCATTTTATTCCTCAAATTCATTAAAACAGTTCGTTTCCTAACAAGTAAATAGCTTTTATCATGGTCTCATAAGTTTAGATAGGTCTTTTGAAAACTTTCCTACTATGCGTTGAGGGCATATCAGCAAATCAATACTATATTTCATTCTGAAAAGAGTTCTGCGTAGCACAAGTAATCCGAAGAAGCAATTATATGAGACGGTTTCTCTAAATCACCATATCATTTCGAATCGTAGATATTTTTTGAAATGTTTTTTCACTTTTCCAATAATCTTCTTTGTCCCTGTCATGGAGAAATCCATGAATGTCGCTGTAATCTCTAAAACAGTGCCAGAAGTCAAGAGACTATATAGCGAAAGACGCCTCTTGAAAATGAAGTCCATTAGAAGAGAAAATTTGATCGCTAGAGTCAATTCTCCCTTTTTCCGCTTTACTAATGTTCATTGAGTTAAGTGCAAACATTATTTATATTTTGTAAATTTTTAGCATCAACGGGTCTCCAATTTTTACTGCCATAGTATAGAACCGGTAATATGCAACTCTCAAATATATTTCTTTTGATTAACGTTATGAATTTCGAAATTTTTAGGATCGATTTTAAAATTCCAAAATTTTGCATATTTCTTTTCAGTCTTTCTGCAATATGACAGGTTCCTGATAAACAGATAATGGGTCTCTGCGACCCAGTAAATTTCAGTTCGTTTCCAGCTTTCTGTACCTTTTATTTCACTCAAATTCATCACCTTCGTCTTTCGACACCCAATGCAACGAATAAATATCGTAATATTGTATATAAAGTTCTCGTAATTAGAATCCAGGAGGTAGAGATAATCAGCATAGGCTAAATGTTTTATTTCAATGCTTAATTCATATTTATTTCTAATCCCTACCGTGCCTACCAGACCACCTTGAATGACAATATTGAAAAGAATTTGAAGCATTAAAAAGCTTTGCCTTCTTCATGCTAAACTTGTGTTCCCCAATAGAATCGTCGAAATTGTCGTCGAATTGCAGTATCCTCCCTATCCAATAATCGAGTTTTTACAACAGTGACAATTAAATTTATAAAACAGATTAGTGTGCAATCGTCAAATAGTTTTTGATTTATTTGAGAGAAAACTTTGAACTTCAGATATTGTTGAATCATTTTTCACACGACGAATATGCTTACATATACACTCCTTAAGCGCTTTAAACCAATCAGAATATTGTATTTTGATGATTTGTTTGTGCTCTTCAATAGTTTCTTCTTTTTAGTAAGTAATTTCTATTTTGAATATAATAAACTAATTTAAAAATGAAATAATCAAAATTAAAATAAATTCCGAATAGATCTGTCGTCACAATAGCCTTATAATAAAAATTAAATTATCGAAATGAAAGAAAATGAGATCCAATGATTAACAAATTTGTTATTAATTATTTTTTAATAATTTTTTTACTATTAATAATTGGTTCAAAAATAACCGGAAATTAGACTTTCTTATATCTCAATAGTCATAAAGTCCGGAAATGTTGACTTTACCAGTCTCAATGGAACCGAGGTCTTTTAAGATTTATTGTTAGGGAAATTTTGTTAATTTACAATAACAAACAAAAGTCCTTATCTAAAATTAAAATCTTTTTTTTGGGAATTTTATAGTTTTCAAAAATTTAAAAATAAAATATTATAAAAAAATAACATAAATAATAAAGAAAAATAATGTTTTTATTTACACAAAATAATTATATTTTCAACAAATCATTTTTTATTTTTTTCATTTTATTTTAAGATTCTTTTACTTTTTATTTGAACTTTATCTTGGTGTAATTCTTTATTATTATTTTATTTTCTTTTTTAGAATAATAATTACATTTTTGCGGCGTGATCTTTTCATTAAGAAAATAGTTTTTTTACCAATTTAGACAAAACAATGAGTTTTTTTAATTTGTTTTTTAATCTTAATAAACCTCAAGTTTGATCAGTTCTTCTAATTTCCCAAACGTGTTTATAAACGTGATTTGGGTTTGACTATTTGGTTAACTTTAAATTTCACGAACTAAGCGAACAGCTCGTAAAAGTACAGGAAGTAAAGCTTCCCGAAAACAGTTGGCTACAAAGTCAGCAAAAAAGAGCTCTCAAGCTACTTGAGGTATGAAGAAGCCGTATCGTTACCTTCCAGGAACTGTCGCTCTTCGAGAGATTAAAATATATCAAAAGAAAACTGAATTAATAATCAAAAAGTTGTGTTCTCAACAATTGGTTCGAGAAATCGCCCAAGAATTTTTTTAATATTATACATTCTACAACTTCTATACATTCAAAATTTCGTACTGTATTTAATTTTTCAAAAATTTTTTAATTTAAAACTTTTTAAATTATAAACATAAACTATTTTTCGAATATTTTATATATTAATTTTGTATTTAGTTTTATTTTTCTTTGATTTTTTCTTTGTATGTTCTTTTGAAAAACGATTTTATTAAACTTCGTTAATTTTTAATATTTATCATGATAAGTTTTTTTGTATATATGTTTTTGTATATATTTTGTATATATTTTTTTGTATATATATTTATTTTACATGTGTGTTATTTGTTGTAGTTTTTATTTTTTACAATTAAATACCATTTCCACGTCAGAATTTGTTGTTTTGTTTATTTTATCGTATAAAAGTAATCTCAAGTTCACCGTATCTGGACTTTAGGTTACTTTTATACGATTTTACGAATGTTCAACTGAATTTACTAATGGTAATTTGAGTTGGAGAAACAACATTTTCAGTTTGTTAAATTATTTACCGAATTCTCTTTCATCAATGACACCGATCGGTAAAGAAATAGATTCCCGAGTCTTTAAGGAAGTATTCAATAATGCAAATAAGTTCTCCTTGACCACTGCTAAAATCGGCAAATTATTAAGCCACATGCGCATCGATAGCGTTGCACTTAGTGCGGAAGATCGGGCATATTATTTCAATGGAGATCTAGCGTCACTAGAAAGAACGCATTTGTGTTAAACTGAGAGTTTTCTGATTGAAAACGGATTCGAGTCGGTTTCTGTTCCAGATATAATCAAGGATGACTTACTGAAAAAAATGCAGCTTTAAATTACGGCCGGACAAAATTCAGGCTGAACGGAATACGGAGATAAGCAACTGTTTGAAAATTCAAATATCAAAGTTTTTGCTTCTCTCTTCTCTTTCTTGTTCAAGTGGTAATATCGATGGTCTTTCTAACAGCAAATTCCTCCTCCATATTCGTCTGAGCGTTTTAACGATCAAAATCATCTCGGACAAAGACGCTGGCACTCTCACTCTGATTGACTAAAGCCGAGCTCATCAAGAGACTTCCGGGTGAGACAAAATTGAACTTCCTTATATATATATATATATTTATTTATTTATAGAGTTTTATTAAAGAAGTTTGTAATCAATCTCAATAGTTGAATATAATTATTTATATTATTTTTATTTTAGTAACTAAGTAATTTTAATTAATTACTCATATATTAATTACTCTTCTTAATTTAATGATTGTTATAAAATTTATCATTCCTTATTTAAGTATTTTAAAATTATTTTAATTCATTTTAAATCAGTGCTGTAGTGGAGGGTATACGGGGGTATACGCCGTATACCCTCTGCTATTAAAATTTAGATAGCGTATACCTAGTGGTTTTACTTAAAAATAGCGTATACCCTATGATTTTG
>MQRK01208943.1:372-12253 GCA_001938485.1 Girardia tigrina | reverse complement strand
GGGGACAGCGAGTACTCCAGTTATTTTTTGAATGGATCGGATTTGATAGGTTGCCGGAATAGGGAATGGACAAATGAGAATGATTCAGAATAGACAAGTTCTTTTTTTTTGTTGATTTGAAATTGTCTTTTGTTGTTTTATAACAAGCGAAGCAGGTTTAATTAGCAACGATAATTTTCCCAACGAGTAATTTTTTTTCAATTCGCTTCTTAATTTTTTATCATAAAATTAAATTATCAATCTTTTAATGATTTTTTTTTATTTTGAAATTTAATTATTGCTAATAGCAATAATTAAATAATAATTATCAGGGTTAAAAAAAATAGTGGGGATAATATAACCCTCTGCTTATTTTTTCTATTCTTTCCCTTATCTTCTTCTTNNNTTTTTTTTGATTGAACTTCTTCTTACTTCGTCAAAAAAAATATAACACATAAAAAATAGATAAAAATGGTACATGTGAATAAAGAAAACTGTCCTGCATTCATGTATGAATTTACCCTTTGTTCATACCAAAACAACGAGATACACATACAATAGAATTGTCAGAAGATGGGACAAAACGAAAGAAAGAAAACAAGTATTAAAAAAAATTGCTAAAAACATGAACAACACATGAATATCACGTATTACAGTTAAATTAATAAAAAATAAAAGGAACAGCAAAATAAGTAGGGCACTACACTATCGATTGATTTTTGATATATGGAATTTGTATTTTGATATAGTTTTAATTAGGATCGATAATAGATGGAGAGATGACTTTGATTTGAGTGACGATTGTGTGTGTGCGTGCTGGGATTTGATTGGATATGGTAATTGAATGATTGTGTTAACAGTGTGTTGCACAGCGGTTGCATGGCCGCAAAACGGCGGCGCCGGGGGCAGTAATTAAGTACTTACTCGAAATTTTAATGATGAGCCCGGCCCTCGTCACACTGACTCCCGTGTCGATCGATTACTGTTGGTTTTGGTTGTAGAAATCTTTCCATCCTTCTAAATTGTAAGACTGGCAGAGGAGAAATACCGTTTGGGCTGTGGTCTAGAAGTTTGGTGCATAGATAAAGTCAAAGGATCGTTGATTTATATCGTATAATTGCAGATAAAACAAAAGTCCTTTACTGAGATTGTTTCCTTTCGTAACCTGCGTTTGACAATAGCCCAGAGGTCTCAACCAGGTTAAGATCTGGGCTATTCCCCAGTGATGTCAAAACTGCAGCATGATTGACGGTGAGGTGTTGCATGCATTTCCTGGTGATTTGGGAAAGTGCCCATTTAGCGTAACACAAAATCACCAGTGGGAAACAACTCATGATCTTGGGGAATCATCTGAGTTGTGAGAACGTCCACATATTGATTGGAATTCAAAGTTTTCTCTAAAACATGCAACCTGCCACAACTTTATGAACTCATTATGGATGCTGCTTCACACTGAAAGGAGGACTCGTCTGAAAAACATACTTCACAAATCTTCCATGTGAGAAATATTTTAAATTGTTTGAATGTGTAAATGTATTTGTAATGACGCCAAAAAATCAACTTATCTAAATATTTATAAAAATATTCTGTATGTAATAAAAACCCTACATATTTATTTATAATTAATTTTTTTAGATAAAAATTTAATAAAAAAATAACGAACACGAAAAAAAAACAGTTTTGTTATACTACTGTTGTTTAATAACCAATTTGCAGTTGTCATTCATCAATTATTAATCGAAAATACTCGTTTCGGATGATTGTATCGAAATCACGCAACAAATCGACAAATCTGTCGATAGTTCCGGTCGGCTTCGTCCGACCAATGTTCCCACCAATCTGCTTCCATTCATAATAAAGAAAATCCTTTCGCAACTAATGCGACACAAATATTCTTTTCCGTTTCTCCATCCGGTCGATCATACGGCGCTCAATATCCCAGATAATCCGAAAATCGTGCATTATCCAATGGATTTTACTACCATCAAAAATCGATTGATCAAGAAATTCTACTTCAACACCAACGAGCTCATCACCGATGTGAGACTCGTGTTCCAGAATTGCTACATCTTCAATCCGAACACTGAATCAAATACGATTTCCAGTTGTAATAATGAAATCGAGTTCTTGGTTCACGATTATTTTGATCATCTTGGGCCAGGTATCGGCCCTGATATTTATGTCAAAACGCCACCCATTAAAGGTAGACTAAGGTTTTCAACAATATGTTCTCGAAATTTAATCCCGCAGATCAACAACCCACCCCCCAAAGTTTTGATGCTGTATGTTGATTTAAGTATATTGAATTTAGAATGGGAATTCTACCACCCAGATGGAAATTGGTATTTCTTTTAAATTTAAAGGATTGACTATTCGAATATAACTAAAATATTAAGTTTTTATTTTTTACATTAACAATTTAAATTAAGTTTAATATTTGTTTTAAGAAAAGAAAAGCATTTAATTAAATTTAAATAAATTTAATAAGATTTAAATTTAAGTCATTTTAATAATTTGATAACATTTTTATAATTTTCTGTTTTTATTTAGAAGTGATTTAAATTATTATTTTTAATTAATATTTTTAAAAATTGTGTCTTTAAAATATTAAGAAAAATTGTTCGAATAATCATGATTAAAAATAGAAATAACGAAACCAATTAGAGCGATATAATTTAACGATATAATGAAAGATCTTCGGAGAGTTGTAATAACTAATGTTGTACTAATAAAAATTAAAATGAGAATTGTCTCAATGTTCCTAATACTCTACACTCCAGCCAGCGTGATCAGTGGGCCATTAAAGACGTTTCTTGCACATTGCAGCAGTCAGTAAAGGCTTTGAAACTGGTTATATATTCATAACTCCTTGTTCCTGGAATCTACGTAGCACTGTTTTTTGTCACATCTACGTCAGGTGTCGACATTTCTGAAACCTCTTGAACCCCAGTGGTTAAGAAGGGTTAACCACTACTCGATGTGTCTTATCTCAACTTTATTATTATAAGGTGGCTTGAAACGCCTTCCTCGTCCATGATCTACTGCGAAATGGTTGATGTGGAGCGTCTTTGGGTCCAGATACGTCATGATGGACTATGGGCCCCCCAACTAGCTCAGGATCGGTCGGAGATTATCCTTACAGATGCACTATTAATGGGAAGGTTAAATATCACTTCATGTTGCTCCTCTATGCGTGCCTCTCTAATGCTTGAAACGCATACATTTAATATTGGTCTGTCATTCCCTAAATCTATTGTACTAAAATATTGGGTACCGTGTAATCTATCCATCATTTCAGCTATATTCGGCATGGAGAAGGCTTGGCGCTTAGTGATTCGATTTAACTGTCTAAAATCCAGACACAATCTTATTTCGTCCTTGTCCTTTTTCCACACGCATACTATTGGTGTGTTCCTTTCAGAATTACATGGTTTTATTATTCCGTTTTTCTCCAAATTTTTTATAGCTTCTTCTAATTTGTCTTCCAAATGTATCGGCTGTCTTCTCGGTTTTATGTTTATGGGTCCCACTGTTGTCTCTATTCGGTGTTTTAGGAAGTTTGTACGACCTATATCCCAATCTTTTGCCATAAATACTCCTCCGCATTCGTGAATTATTTTCTCTAGAGTTTTATCGTTCTTTGTATCTATCACTTTTAATGCCTCTTGAACGCGATTCTCGTTGGTGATTTCTTTTCCAAATTTAGCTTCGATTTCACATATGTTGGTTCTCTCTATTTCCTGATAATTCCGCTCTTTCCATTGTAATTCTATTCTGAACTCTTTCATTAATGGTATTCCTCCGATCATCTCTGGTCTCAAATTTTTCCCTATTACAAATCTTATTTTTTCGGGTTTATTTCCAATCTTTACTATCGTTTCCAATTTCCAATCTTTACTATTTCTCCTCTGACATCCATTTGTAGTCCATTTTCTGCGGTCAATCTCTGAATTTTCTGTTCCATTCTTATGTTATTTAAGTTTTTTAATATTCCTTCCGTCATAACGTTCAACGCTGCACCCGTATCCAGTAAACATTCGATTTCAATGTTTTCTATTCTAACTTTTACACTCGGTCGGCCCTGTAATTTATCGTATGTAATTGTAAAATTTTCACAATTATTAATTATTAGCAATTCTCATTCACCAAATGATTCTTTTTTTATAAATTTCACAACTTTCTGACTTACTTCTGTTTCCTGATGGGGTTTTGGTTCACTTTGTTCTTTTTGATTATTTTTCTTAATTTAGGCATTTATATTATTGATATCAATTTTATTATTTATTTTATTTATATAATTTATATTACCACTACTATATATATAATTTATATGATCTAGTTCATGCGCATGAAAACTTACTCCAGTACTAAGGTCGGTTCCTTGTCGTCTCGGCACGATTCGTTTTTTTCTATATGTTCTCGCTCTCCTCCGTATATTTCCTTCTCCATCATCGCGATCTGTCTTCCTCTTTCGAACCCTCTTCTGTAGTCATCTGAGTTCCGGTTTCCTGAGCTTTTCGTTTGTGCATCTGAGACTTGTCGGCTATCTCCTTGGGTTCTCCTTTGATAATCTGTTCTTCCTTGATATCGTTTATTCAAATTCGTGTAACATTCTTCAGCTCTATGTCCTGGATTATTACATCTTCGACATCTTACCTTCCTGCATTCCCGTCGGACATGACCTTCCTCGCCACATGAATGACATGTGATTTTCCTTTCTCGTTTACTTTCGCTCCGTCTATATCCTGTTTCTTTGCAGTTCCAGCATGATATATTGTTTTACCCTAGATGTCATCTAACAAAAGTGTCTCTTTCTTTGTTATGCCTGCTGTCGCTGATCCTCTTTTTACCACATCCTTGTATGAAGGTCTCATCGCGTGCACTGGTCTTTCCATTTCCCGGACTTTATCTACTTTTTGATGACATTTTTACTTCTTTTATTTCTTTTACCTCTCTAAACTTGATCTCTTTCTTCACATCGCTGTACTTCGACCCATGAATTAGAAGATTCTTTTAAATTTTTTCTACCGACCAATTATGTTTTGCTAATTTTACTGCAAGTTTCTTTGCTTTTGCAAAGTATTCTTCCGCTGATTCATTCGTTCTTTCGAAATTTACAGCCTCTATCAGACAGCTTTTCTTTTGAAAAGCTTCTCGTAACCGTGCTTCATATCCTTTTGTCTCGACCGATAAATTCTCGTAGATAGGTACAAGTTCTTGCGAAAGCAATCCAATTATCAAAATCTCTAGTATACTTTCTGGTGTTTTAGCCACCTTAAAATAAATTGAGCATGCTGCTATAAATGTTTAAATATTGTTTTCTTTCCGGTATTTTCCGGTAGAAGTCTCGCAATCAACTGATCCGAAATAATTTGAAAGTATAATTTTGTTCATTAATAGTTTTTTATAATTTTAGATATATAAAAGATTGGCGAATCACAAAGAAATTTAGTGAAAAAATTAAAAATGAAAAGAAGTCATTTGTCGAAATGGGCAATATTATGAACTTATCACGAAAAGCAGTTAGAAGTTATTATGTATGCTTTGGAGATCTCTTCAATCGCGTCGGACTCATGGTGGAAGAGGCGACACAGAAACGAGATGAGATCCTCGGTCCATACGTGAGGCATTCGCCGGGCGAGAATCGATTGGTCATCGAAGATTGCGAGAATCGCCGGTTCGTGGTCCTCGATGTCGATCTGGTGGATGAGCACGTCGATTTGGCTGCGCGCGTGTAACGAGGACCGCGTTGCGAGGATCATGAGCGTGTCGACAATGTTGACGACGAACTCCAGTGACCGGTACTCGTCGAGCAGGCTGAGCAGACAGTGGCGCGTCTCTTCGATCGTGTCGGACTCATGATGGAAGCATCGCGCCGGTTTGATCGACTCGATCTTCAGTACAGGTCGCTCCTCGAACATCGTCGGGCGAATCGGCTTGGGCATCTTTGAGTCATCGGAAATATAATTTGTCGTGGCAATTAATTTGTGATGACAGAATCGAAACAAATTATTATGGAGCAGAGAGTTGCGCGAAATGTGGGAACATAAAATCGGTTGACGATTCACAATGGTGAATTGAGGATTTTCAAACTCGTTATAAATCAAAAACATCATTTGATTGTCGATTTTTTAATTCGAGAAAAATTTATTTTCAAAAAATAATAGCATTCTATTCAATGTTTACAAATTCAAAAAAAGTCCATATAAATTGATTACATTAGATCAGTAAAACTAATTCGAATTTTTATTAGTATTGTTTTTTTTAATTTGAATTTTTAGTAACTTTAATTTGATAATTAATATCAAATATTTTTTTTACTAATTTTATCATTAAAATAACAAAAACACATAAATCATCGTTTGGATGTCTTTTCTTGAATTAATCAAATCACTGCTTGAAATTTGGCGAGGTCTTCAAAAATATTGAGAGAACATTGTCACGTTTTACATCATGTATCTTGGTCGAAAAATTGAAATTATAAATAAGAAATATAGGATTTTTTATATATATATTTAATATTTATAAATATTGATTAAAATTTGTGTCACTACATATGCAAAAGAGTGTCACATCGAAAGAAAAGAGGTAGGAAACATATTTTGCAAGGAAAAGAGAAATTGATGATAAAAAGAGCAGTTTTTATGTTGAAAAATGGTAGTCAAAGAGTTGATTCGAGCAAAATAAAAATTGAGTGCAATCTTGATGTTTCTACCAGAACTATCAGAGGATGCTTAGGTAAAGTTGTTATGCAGTATAGAAACGTTGAAAGAAAGATATTTTACAAAGACGCATGAAGAAAGAAGAATTGAATTTGCCAAGGAGTGGATTACAAATAACCACGTTTGGAGTAAAACCCTTTTTAGTGATGAAAAAAGGTTCACACTAGATGGTCCTGACAATTGGATGACATATGATTGGATAAATCATTACTCAACCAGAAAAGAGACAAAGCAAAGGTGGTGGTGTGATGTTTTGGCTAATAGTGATGCCAAATGGATTACTGTCTTAGATAATAATGGAAGGCAGATTTTGTCCAAGGAATTATATAGATCTGTTATTAACGTCTATAGTACCAATTTTAAAATTGAACTTTGGCAAAGATTTCTTTTTCCAAGAAGATAATTGCTCTGTACATAATGCTAGGTCTGTTCAGAATTTTATGAAGAACAGTCAAATAAATGTTTTAAAATGGCCAGCAAAATTTCCAGATTTAAATATCGTTAAAAACATCTGGAAAATCATTTTGAGTGATGTTTATGATGGAGCACAGTTTAAAAAATAACCAATTTAAAAGAAAAAAAAATTAAATACCATAAAAAATAAACAAAAAAATCAAATCAATACTATAGCAAATCAACAATGTTATTTGTCATTTTAACTCATCAAAACGAGAAACTTTAAAAATTTTATATATAACTATTTAAAAGAGATTGTGTGCATTGTTATTAAAAAGTGGAATTATATATGTAATTATTAAAGTTATTTTAAATATAAATTGTTGATGTGAAAAATAGTGTCCACCAGTATAATATGCTATAAAGAATTATTTACACTATGTGAAACAGAGATCGCATATAAATGTTGAAATCGTATATATCAACTGGTCTGAGAGATTTAAGAATCACATTGTTTTAAACGAACAGAAATTATTTGAAAAGGTCTATGTCTGTCAGAAAATTATAATTGAATGAGATTACTATTAAAATCAAATTAAGTAGAACAGTGGTCTTCAAACTGTGTTCATAATGTCAACGTAATGTACAGTTGAATATTTTATATCTTATATATATTTATATTATATATTTTATATGTTATTATATATATATATATATATATATATATATATATATATATATATATATATATATATATGTTATATATAACAAAAGTTGTTTTTTACAAGTTTATGTATAAAGACAGGTATAAGACAAGTATTTTCAACAAACATTTATTTAAATATGTACAATATTTACAAGTATATCATTCACAAAAGATAATATCCATGAGGTAATGTACTTATTCCATCTGTCAAAATATGTCGTCATGCATTCAGGATGCACAACATGTTATGCATTCATCATGTCAACGAATTGCATTCATTACGTTAACGAAATTTGAATTTTAATCAATATATCAATTTCCTAATAAAACCTTTGTCATTATTTCAAAATCTTGTTTACAAAATCCTAAGTTTTTTCGCTCTGTAAATAAATTAATTTTTTTATAGAATTCAAATTTATACCAATACTACAAATACAATTTCTCTTCACAAGAATATTTTATATGTCCAACATGTGAGGCAGTGTACAGAATTACTTTTGAAGAATTTTATAATGATCATAAACAAAATCTAGTTCCATTCACCAAATCGAAAAAGAATATATTCAAACAAAATATGTCGAAGATGATTCAAGAGAAAATTCCTACGATAATTCAACGATGTCCTTTATACAGATGTTGTATGGCAAATTTTCACAATCCACAAATTAGTTATGCTACCATGAAGCGTTACTATGTTTATGTCTTCAATAGATGTTAGTATTACATTTGTCTAGTGCAGTGGTCTTCAAACTGTGTTCCGCGGAACCCTAGGGTTCCATGAAATCCCTCAAGGGTTCCACAAAAAAATCAGTAATTCAAAATAAATTGCTTCATTTCTCATAAAAAACATAAATAAAAATTTCAAGAATTTCATAAAAAAACTTATATAAAATCTATATCTATTATTTATTTAATTACAGAACAATCATAATTATTACGTAAATATTTTTGCGTACAGAATACTTAACATAATCAAAGTAGTAATAGTTTTTTAAAATTTTTTTAAGAATTTTCTTTTGAAAAATATTTTCACTAATCATTGTGATCCATAGCATGTAAATAAAAACGTAACCATAACAACGAAATAATTAGTTTTCACGTTCTTAGTTTGAGAGTAAACATTTTTTTAATTCCATTTTCCATTTAAACTTCGCAACAACTTAACTTCGAGATATAAAAATATCAATATATTGATAAAAAAAGTTATATTGAGTTTTAATTTTAAAGAATTGTTTAATGTTTTTGTGTTTAATTATAGTGAATATTTGTTTCGTCTTGCGACATAATTATTAATTTTCTATCAAGCTAGCTAGCTTGCTATCTTCTTTTTAAGTGATTAAAAGGTGAGATGATTTCAGTATATTTTAAATTTTTTTAACACTAAACTTAAATCGACAGGAATGGAAAATTGGCTTAAAACGGGAAAATTAGTAAATTCTAAAGAAAATTGTTCAAAAGCACGTGCAGCTTCAACTGAAATAACGATAGAATGGAACGATTTTGAAAACATTACTTCCAAATTAGGAGAAAAAAGTCGCAAAAGAAGAAAATATGATGAATATTATTTAAATTATGGTTTTACATGGACCGGTGATGAAAATGAGCCAAATGGGCTTTGTGTAGAATGCGAGCAAGTGGTATGTAACAACAGTTTAAATCCCGCGAAATTAAAACGCCACTTGGAAACCGTTCATCCGACATTAAAAAGCAAAGGTGTTGATTACTTCAAGAGAAAGTGTAATGAGTTGAAAGAAAAAAAGACTTCTTTCATAAATTTTGTGCGTGATGATAATAAAAATGCTCTGACCGCATCTTACCTAGTCAGCTTGCAAATTGCTTAACAAGGTGAAGCTTTTACCATTGCTGAAAAGTTAGTAAAACCTTGTGCAAAACATTTAATAACATGCATGCTTGGCAAGAAATATGCAAACAAAATTGATTCTGTGCCATTATCCGATACTACGGTTTCAAGAAGAATTCCAGAAATTGCAAACTATTGTGAAATGGAACTAGTAAAACGTTTGCAAACTGTTAAACAAGGATTTACTCTCCAATTAGACGAATCCACCGATGCCTCTGGCTTAGCTATCTTGTTAGTTTTCGTAAGATCTGCTGTTTTGCAAAGCTCTTGCTACAAATATAGCAGGAGAAGAAATATTCAACAAGCTTGATGAATATTTTGAAACACATTCAATACCTTGGAATTCATTTCATCATATATACACTGATGGAGCTAAGGCCATGCTTGGAAGTACCAAAGGCGTAATTGCACGAATCAAGCTTAGAGTTCCTCATCTTAAAAATAGTCATTGTTGCCTTCACCGTGAGGCACTTGCTGTTAAACGCATGCCAAAGGAACTTAACGAAGTCCTTAAAGAGGTTGTTAAGTTAGTTAATTTTATAAAAGCCAGGCCACTAAATTCCAGAATATTTACCTTACTATGCGAAGACATGGGAAGCATACATACAAAGCTATTACTTCATACAAAAGTTAGGTGGCTATCTCGAGGAAAAGTTTTAGCAAAATTCTGTGAATTACAGGATGAAATTCGAATCTTTTTATCCGAACATCCCCATGAATTGGCTGATAAATTAAATGATATTAGTTGGCTTCAATATCTAGTATACCTTGCAGCTATATTTTTCTACTTAAATGAAGTCAATCTTTCACTTCAAGGACCTAAGACAACAATTTTTAATGTAAGTCAAAAAATAAAATCAACAAATCTAAAGCTGAACCTTTGGCACGAATGTATCACTAACGGAAATACTGAATGTTTTGTTAAATTAACCGATACTTTGGAAAACAAAAGTGTCACACTCGACCAAAACGTTAAAAAATATATTTTGGAACATTTATCTGGATTACAAAAAACATTTTTGGAATACTTTCCTCCTCAAACAGACAATTTTAGTTGGGTGCAAAATCCGTTTGTTGAATCTAGTGATGCAAAAACATTATCACTTAAAGAAAGAGAGCAACTGATAGACATATCTACAGATACAACATTAGAAACCACATATCGCCAGGTTGAAATTGTTACATTTTGGGTTAAATTATTGAATGAATATCCGGAAATTTCCGAACGAGCCGTATAAGTATTAATGCCTTTCGTAACAACATATCTTTGCGAGAGATCATTCTCTCTTTACATTGCTACAAAGACAAAATACAGAAACAAACTTGATGCAGAAAATGTCATGCACCTACGGTTACCACCAATTTCTCCAAATATTGTCAAATTATGTGGTGAAAAACAAGCTCACCCAAGTCATTAATTTAATTTTTTTATTTTTACGTTTTTTATTGTTGAAATAGATGTTACATTGATTTTTTTTTATTTTTGAATAATTTTGAATTTATATTTAAAAAAGCTAACTATACATAAATAAATTTATTTCACATGAGGGTTCCGCGAGCTTTTGAAGTTTGAAGACCACTGAACTAGAATATTATAAGAGAGTAACTAAATATTAATTATAATAAGTGTATTAGCAATAATAATATAATTCATCAAATCATAAACATTAAGGTCTGACAGTGAAACATTCTATATTGGACAATGACTAATTGACAACACGGTTTTTAAATTCTATACCGATAGGAATTGCACAGCTGGTGTGGTTTTGTCTGCTGTCGATTAATTTAATAAAACTAAGCAAAGGAAAATTATTGCTTCTTGAAACACGTGGTTGTATAATTGATTATTGTAATAATGTCTGAGGGAAAAGTGATATGCAAGACTCATTTAAATACTCTTGTCGCGGCATTAACAACATCAATATGAGGTTTACAACATTTATTAATATCACAAGCGCATTCACTATTTGACATCTCTCTTGATCCATTTTTTTCTGACTTCAAACTAATTATTTTCAATAAATGAAAATCTGTTAATAAAAATTATTAATTATAAATAATCTAATTGGTTGAAATTAAATCTAAATATTTTTTTAAAAAAAAGAACATTAAATTAATAACCAAAGTAGGGGAAAAATGTATGTTCTCCACCACCCCCCCCCGAGGGGAGGTCATAACTAGTTACCGTGGTTGCCATGGCAACGGTCGCGGTTACCA
>MQRK01208942.1:63027-79290 GCA_001938485.1 Girardia tigrina | reverse complement strand
TGGTGAAACGTATAGACATTTGCGATTCCCTTTTCAAGCGAGAACAAAGTGATCCATTTTTGAAGTGCTTGATTACGGGTGACGAAAAATGGATTGTTTACAACAATGTGGAACGCCGAAGACCATGGATAAAACGTGGTGAACCTGCCAAAACGATCCCAAAAGCAGAAATTCACCAAAAGAAGGTTATGCTTTCCGTCTGGTGGGATTTTAAAGGAATTGTGTTTTTTGAACTCCTTCCGAGGAATGAAACCATCAATCCAGACAGATATTGTGGTCAGCTGGAGAAATTGGATTATTCAATTCAACAGGAACTTCCTGAATTGGCAAATCGAAAAGGAGTTGTAATTCAGCATGATAACGCAAGACCGCATACAAGTTTGACCACTCGCCAGAAACTTTTATCACTGGGTTGGGAGGTTTTGCCGCACCAACCGTATTCTCCAGACTTGGATTCTCCCATCGGATTTTTACTTATTTAGATCACCGCAGAATTCCTTAAACAGAAAAACATTCGCCAGTGATGATGACATCAAATCGTTCCAAGGCGGCTTTTTTGCTGACAAAGGCAAGGGTTTTTATGAATCAGGAATAATGAAGCTACCGGAAAGGTGGAAGAAAATGAATGAAAATAATGGACAGTATATCGTGTAAAAATATTTGTGCATCCATGTCATTTTTTGATAATAAATATGTTAGTAAAAAACGCAATGAGTTTTTAGCCAACCCAATATCATTTTTAATTTTAAAATATTGAATAAGCATATTAACATTAAAATATTTTACCTTTTAAATTAAAAAATAATAAATTATTCTGGCGAGATAAAAATTTAAATTAACCCCTCATAATAATAATAATAATAACAATGATAATAATAATAATAAGAAGAAGAATAAGAATCTACCGGTTCATTTGGTTTTGTTGTTAAGTGCTCAAAAACACTATCGAATTGGTCTTTAAAGTGTTTTTTAATGGATTCCTTTAGTAATCTAAAATAAATCATATTAACTTATTACAAAGTAATTTGGAAACTTATAAAGCCATTCGCGATCACTGTCTTCAATCAGCCTATCATAAAACACTCGAAGAACCTCATGAACCCACAATCGTGTATATGTACGTTTATCTTCGACTTGATCTTTTTTAATTAAGCAAACACCCAAAATGACTCTGCTGAAATCTCTGAGATTAAATACATAATGGGATTTTGCCGGTGTTGGTAGAAGACTGCTGATAGCAGCCTTGTATACTTCCAAAGTTGCTTGAACAATAGTTTGACCAACTGCCAGGTAGTCAGAAGTGAACTCTTGGTTCTAAAATCAAAAATTAATTTCTCTCAAAATATAAATTTTCTATCAGAACTTTCATGTAAATTGACATTAAGGTTGAGAATATTCGGATCATGGTGTCATCGCTGAATGTTGTCATGCTCACAACGTTAAAGTGTCGCAGAAATCGAGGTGTGACATCATTCCTACCACCACCAGGGGGGCCCATTGCACCCATCAAATAAATATCTTGAAGAACTATTTTTGTGGTGTCTTTCAAGTCGTACCTTTTTAAATTACGATTTCAACTACAAGTTAAAAACCTTAAAGCATTTTACCAATTTCCATGATCGAAATACTGTCTCAGTAACTCTATTGGCGGTTGGGCACCATAAATCTCTTTCGCAGGCATATTTAAATCGTCAACAAATATCACCGCACATTTCCCAATTGGTGGACCAAACACTCCTTTTCTTCGGCGATCCAATTTCGACATTATGATTTGCTGTATAAATTAAGTAATGAAATCTTTACCTTTTTTGGTCTAATATACACAAATATAAATTACTTGGGTCTGGTTAGCACTGGTTTGAGCAGAAAAGTTTACAAACGAAGGAACATATCGGTCAACAGGAAGTTCATTCATCAGTTTATCTTGGGTATACACTGATTTCCCGGTACCTGTAGGTCCTACAAATAACAGCGCCTGTCGATGTTCGACGCACAGGTCGATGATAAATTTATAACGAGCAGTATCCATTGTTGGAACTAGATATTCTCGAATATTTTTCCCTTCGGGTCTATTCAAGTTTTTGTTTAGATCGTTCCAGTGGTGCCAATATCCTCGAACTTTGTGCTAGTAATAAAAAAACACATACCTTCAATGATTAATTAGAAAGCAATTCATTACCTCATAGTAAAAGTCATAGACAAGTCCATTGTCTGGAAACATAACTTCAAAGCGGCCAACTTCTTTCGGTATCGGGAATTGTTCATTTTTACCACTTATTAGTTCTCGAAAGAACTGATCGAATTTTTGTCGCGAATCAAAATCCAAAAGGCCACCAATAGACCAGGGCATAGCAAACAACCAAGCTGATTGAAACCATATTTTAAGATTCCTGTTTTCGGCTACATCTTCTTTTTCCAAATGTGGTTGCATTACCATATCAATAAGATTTATAAGATTTTTAACCAAGTGTATCGAACCAGTGGGAATGACATTCTTACAATTTTTTTGTACGAACCGTAAACATTCATCAACACACCATTCAAATAAGAGATTCATCATTTCGATTCCATTATCTTTTCTTAATACTTCCGGCTTGCTGTTCAGCCATGAAGTAAATAAAGGTCGCCAACCCATTGACGATGGTTGTAAGTATATCATTCCGCATCTTGAAACAGTAGCCGGCTAAAATGATTACCAATATTATCATATTCATATTTTATTGTCAATAAACAATTAATCCTAAATTAATACAAGTATAAAAAATTCTTTCTGTGGGTTGCTCTATACAAATGTGAGGAATATTTGTTGATGTTTTGTATATTGTTTGCATGTTTAAATGTTGTGTGATGATTTGGGATTGTGTTTCTCCTAATCAGATGGATGATTAATATTTTAATTCTTATAATCTGAAATTAATTTATTCAAATTTAGATTTAATATTAAAATTTTTAATTTATTATTATTGTAAATTTTAAATAATTTTATTAATTGTATTTTTGTAATTTTTTAAAAAATTAAATCAAATTAATGTTTTTAAATGATTATAAAAAGTAATTTTATTTTAACCAATAAAATTTAAAGTAAATATTTTAAATAGAATAATCATTTTCAAGTTAGTTCTGATTTGGGATGAGAAGTAATATGCAATGGGTGATAAATTTAAGTGAGAGCAATACTATTGATTGTCATTGAGATAATCAAAATTGTGAATGTAATAAATGTTCTATCAATTATGTGGGTTCTCCTAACAACAAAAAAAACATTTTATCAGAGAATAGATATTCGTTTTCAAAAAGAAAACAAATGATTACATCAGTAATAAAATGTTTGGTAGTAAAATTTGAGTGTCCAAGTCGTTCAAATCAGACCATCACACAATTCTTGATGTAATTCATGGAATGAGTATTGATGTTAGATAAACGATTACATGTGAGATAATTGAGGCCGTGTGGATTCCAAACAAATGTGTACTCAACATTTTACATAGATATTTGATAATGTAGAAGCTTTGTGTCAACAAAAGACAATCGTTTGATCATTTCGAAAAAACATTTTGACATTTTATAACGCGACATTCAACGCATCAAAGACCAAGAAGCCAGTAAAGAAATGAACATTTTTTCATGAATCAAAGTTGAAGAAATCAAAGAGTGTTTCTGGGTCACAATTTTTTGAGATGTGAATCATATAACTTTCATCGACTAATATTAAAGTACAAAACCATCTCTTGAGTATATTACGCAGAGCTGTTTGATCAAATTGATGCAGATTTCAAGCAGAAACGACTACAATTGTTGAAAAATTCTTTTCCACCAAGACAATCAACCGAAGTAAATCTAGTAACTCCTTCGCTATATTCTCCTTATTTGGCGTAATGCCACTATTATTTATTTATAAATGTGAAGAAATTGCTCAGTGGTAAAAGAGTGTGGTCGAAGTGGATAATTAATGAAATAGAACCCCATAAATATTTTAAGATAATCAGACGTTCAGATAAAAGTTGTGTGTGTCCTTGGAAATAATCTAGCATAATTGTTCACAATTGTTTCGATCTGTTTGGCAGTATCTCTAGAGAGTTTTCTTGAAGAAGGTGAAATATCAACAGCAATAAACTGATTTATCATAAAATCATTGACACTTTGTTCATCCTTCAATCCTTCGATTAATCAATACTGCACATTTGGAATTGTGCAAAATCAATAAATTCACAATTGTGCAAAGTGCAATTACGGTTTTTATATAATTACTTTTAATATAATATAGCTGAAAGTGGTGTAGAATATCCACAATGAGGCTGAATCCCCATAGGGTATATAGGTCGAAGAAAGCAGAATTTCAAAAATCTGTTTGAACACATGTATAGGAACTTATAGATCAATAGTCGGAATATGATCTTAGATTTTCGAAAAAATCAATACCGAATGCTTTTTCAAATATGTGTACATTGTGTATACAAATATTATATTATAGATGTACATTACATTATTATATTATATTATGTTATCAACCATTCAAAACATGATCGTATCCAAGGTGATATCGTCATGCATCCATCATGTCAACGTATTGCATTCATCATGGCAATGCACAACTGAACATTTAAAAAAAATACAGAAAATACTGAATAATATATAAAGTACTAAAAGAACTACCTTATCAACCATTACCATCATATTATCAGCCATCAAATATACTTTATCAACCATATTATCAACCTTCGTATATATAAATATTCTTCTATACTTTAAAACCATCACATATACTTCAACAACCATCAAAATTACAATATCAACCATCAAATATACCTTATCAACTATATCATCAACTATCAAATGTACCTCGACAACCATCAAAATTACAATTAAGAGGGGGGAGGTCGGTAACACATAACTACATTTTACCATGGCTACAGACACGTTTTCATTGGTTACTGTACCTATTTCCATAGTAACCGAGCAATTTCATTGGTTGCCGATGTCTGTTGCCATGGTGATGTCATCGTACCCATGGTAATCAAGATTATTGGAAAAATTATTGATTGATGTAGAACATACATTTTCCCCAACTGTAATTCTATATAAAAACTAACAATACACAAAATACAAAATTGTAAAAGGATATTTTTAATTCGCACATATATGGGACAACAAATTCTACAACAGGATTGGGAAAACGGTCGATAGTAGATCACAGACGTTTTTTCATATAAATTTAATAACTTAAAGAAATTTCCATATTTAGAAAATCAGATTAAATTTACTTGTCAATGCAGCCTCGAAGAGTTTTGTTCCAAAATAGACAATAATTATTCAGAATTTGAGAGACGATTTTCAAATCTTAGTCGTTTTCAAACTATTTTTAATTTATTTTCTTTCCTTGTGGAGAATATAATATCGAGGATATGTCATCCAATGTAGCTCATATTTTCCAATTAAATTTATCAGATGTAGAGTCGAAAGTTTTAACAAAAAAATCAAGTATAATTTGAAATCACGTGCAAATGAATTTTTTTGGAAGTTTGCACCAGAAGAAACTCCATTATTGAGATCAGTACCATCAAGAATATTTGAATGCTTTGGTTCCGCTTATTTATGCGAAGCAGCATTTTTGCAAATGAAAATAATCAAATAGCAAAATTATTTTCATTTCACAAATCTGACTGATAATCACTTGATGACATCTATCAGACTGTGTATCAGTGAATAAAAACCTAACTTTACAAGACTGCGATGAAATGTAATACCATGAATCAACATCCAAAATTAATTTAACTTACCATGTAAAATAATTATGTAATTTTATAATAAACTTAATAAACATACTGTGTTATGTTTTCTTATTTCTGAAATAGTCGATCGCCGTTATATATTAAAATTTTGAGTCGATCGCATTTAAGTAATAAAAATTTTAGTCGATCATACAACGTTTAAGTGTGCCCATCCCTAATCTACAACATAAATCAGTTGATTTTACATGACAGTATTTGTTGTATTAGCCAAATGTTGTCATATAATTAACCCATTAAGTACAACATTTATTTTTTGAAATATTTTAACTTATATCCATTAATTTTTTACTAAAAACAATTAAAAGTAAGTTTTTTAAACAATTTAGAAAAAAATCAACAAAAAGAATTTATTTCCATTACCCATTTGGAGATTGTGGGTGGTACAATGAACAAATGCTTACAAATTGAATAAAACTAGAGATTCCCAATGGGCTTGTGGCACCAAATTGGTTAAATCTTGTACTTTTTGTTTAAAATTACTGGTTGCTTGGAGACTTACTGAAAACATTGTCACAAAACTTAATATTTCTTTCCCTTGTTGAAGGTAAAGAAAGAAAAACATTTATTTGAGAAGTATTTTTTATCTAAAATAAGGGTATAATGTTCTCTAAAAATATTTCTAAAAATAATAAATTACTTAGGAATATAAATAAAATAAAAAAAACAATAAATATACAGATACATTGAAAACTTACGGATGCTTGGGATAAATCCATTGTTTCAAAGATCAAGCTCATAACTTTAGACATTTGAATTATTTCACCACTCATGAGACACAGCTTTTTATTATCGTCTAGAACCGTATTCATACTCTCAATCCACAGCGTATCGATGGGCCCATCAAATATGACCCATTTTCTGTCCGGTGTATCATTAGAAGCGAATTCTCGAAAGGTATTTGCAGTAATACCATCAGTCCACTATTTAAATACATTTTAAATGAGGTTAAATAATTATCGAAACAGATTTTTAAAATGCTAGAAGCAGTGTACTATTAAAAACATATTATATAGTATTTTCAGAATGAAATTGACGGTTTTGAAAATAAATTGAAATTTTGTAAAGAAACATTTTTAAAGAATAATTTAGTCTATTAATACATATATATCTTATTGTATTCCTTTAATCCCATGGATAGATCGTTAAATAATACTAGACATCATTTACCAAACGAAATAAGAAGATTAATAATTGAAAAGGTTATTTCCTTTGGTGAAACAATCACTAAAGTTTCTCAAGATCTTCATATAAATAAGATCGACTGTTTCAATGATTATAAGTCTATAAAGATTCAGATAGAGTTGAAAAAAATAATAACCGAGGAAAATCTCATAAAAAATCGACATAGAAATTGGTCAATTCATCAAGAGAATGACCGAAGTAGATTTTTCAATAACTCTCTAGAATTTAAAAAGAGAATACGAAGGACAGAAAGGCCTTACGAAAGACTTATGCAATCGAATTTTTATCAAATGCTTCGATTGATGATCGTAATAATATTTTCATTGATGAGTGTGGTTTTAATCTACACCTTAGAAGAAATTTTGGACGAGCACCACTTTGAACAAGAGTCAATGTAACAGTTCCGGCAGTAAGAGAAACAAACACGACTCTTTTGGCTGCAATAAATAGCACTGGAATATTACATTATAAAATATTTTCTGGTTCTTGTAAAAGCCAAATTTTTGTTGAATTTTCAAATGAATTAGAAGAAATTTTATTAAATCCATTGGAAATCAACGATGCGTGCTTTAATATGGATAATGCTCGAGCGCACGTTTCAAATGAAACAAGAACTGTCTGTGAAATACTAATATCATCGACGAAGTATCTATCGCCGCATTCATACATGTTAAACCCGATAGAATTCAGCTTTAGTAAAATAGAAACATGTGTAACAAACTTACTCGTAGGGAGAGAGCTTGATTTAGGTAATAGCATAAAGGAAGCGATATCAAATATCACTTCTCTTGATTGTGAAGGATGGTTTATGTAGTGACCTACTCTTTTATTATAATATAATTCCTATAATAAAATTAAATTGATTTTGTTAATTGATGGATTTAACAGTTAAGTTGTAAGAGTTTATTTTGAATAAATATTTATTATTATTCTCTGGAATTTTTACAAAAAGTGGGGATATACAAAGAAGAAAAATCCTCAACAGTTTATACATGTAAGAAGGATTACGTTTTTGGCTTCACAAGAGCATATCTTTAATTGAAACAATCTCTTTTTTAGTATATTTTATCTGAATTGTTTTTGTTAAATTCTTTTTAATAAAAGTATATTAAATCTTTAATTTTTCAAATAATATTTATTAACAAACTTGTCAATTTCATTATGAAAACCGTCAATTTCATTCTGAAAATGCTATATTAAAATTCCTTACCACTTTGGTGTATAAACAGAAATAAAATTAAATTTAATGTAGGTGAATGTTCTAGTACGATCAAGTACGCCCTCATCTGAGGTTAATTAAGAAAGGAAGATTTATATAAGCGGTTAGTAGCCTCATTAGCAATCCCATTTCATTTTGGAAGATTATGAAGACTTTCCCACAACTAACAAGATTTATATGTCGTGTATCGTTTGTAAATCCTAGAAATATGCCTCTGGAGATCATGTAGAAAATCGGGTAGCTAGAAATGCGCTTTAGTGCTGCTACTGCTATACTCTCATTGCATCAATCTGGAATGTATGCATTTTGACTTTTGACAGCATCAATATTGACTAATAAAAGACGAATAAGATCGATAGGCTCAACAGCATTTTCATTAAACATAGGAGCTATGGAGAATCGATGTTTTCTGTGATTACACTAAAGTCAAAGTCAATCAAAGCTGATCTCAGTATGTACCCCGAAATTTAAGACAGGAAAACACTGACTCAGATAACAATTCACTGCGTCTGTAATGACAAGGTGATATTTTAAAAGGTTTATTACATATCGCACCCCATGATCTGTAGTCGGGATATTTTTAGTATTTTTTAATATCTTTTGTTTATTTTGTGAAATCAAAAATGTATCATTTAGTATGAGTTGATGCAACCTGGGGTAGCAATAACTACGGATGTACACTGGTCAGCAGATACAATATTTAAAGGAAGCTTTGGCCATTAAAATTGTCTATATTACTCAACAGAAACAGGGTTATCTTGAAGCAAGATAATGTCAGACCAAGTTCTGCAAAGAAGTTGCAACAAAATTAAGAGACTTTGGTTGATAGGTTTCCTCTCACCTGACATATTATACTGCTTTAGTCTACTACTTTAGTTTTATAATTTCATTTTAAGGGAATGATTTTTATTTATTTTAATTATTTAAGATAATATTGGGTAATAATGGCAAAATGTTTTTTTATTTAATTATAGATTTTAAGATTTATAATGGCTTTATTTCATCCATTTTAATGTTTATGACTTCATTCAGAGTCAGAATTATCATCCCATAATTTTCCATATAATTTTTTAAAATATTGATTTGTGTGAAAAATTATGGGCTGATAATTCTGACTCTGTATCCTGACAATGTATCCTTTCTTTTTAATGATGAATGTTACATATAAAAGGATGGAGTCGCAATGGGTGCCCCCATTAGCACTAAAATTGGTACCAATTTTTATGAAGTCTCTTGAAGATAAAATGTAAAAATACTCCAGTGAAAAACAAGTGATGTACAAGAGACATGTAGATGACATCTTCCTTGTTTTCAGAAACCAATTCCTGATAGAACCATTCTTAAAATTCTTGAATGGTTTCAAATTTTCTTTTCTTCACATTCTTTTCACTAGTGTGAATTGGAAATACATTCTCTATCCAAGTCCACAGAGCTTTTGTCAGGAAAAATATAGGGATGGTATGATAAAGGGCTTAGTTTACACAGAGTTTAAAATCTGTTTTCCAATTTCAAAATCACAGATGATGGTTTAAATATTCTTAAAGGCCGCTTGATAGACAAAATATACACAAAAACAGATATACCACAACACTAAGGTTACATTGAACAAATTATGTACACGAACACGGGTTAAGAAAGGACTAAATGAAGAAAACATTGAAGAGTACAAACAAATAATCAAAATATCATATTCTGAATGATTTAAAGAATTTAAGCAGGGTATCTACAATAATATAGGTAGTGTCAAAGTCATTTGAATGGCATCCAAAGTCCAGAGCTTCTTCTCAAATAAATCGAAAACGATTTGTAGATTCCAAGCTAATCTTATTTATAAATGTAATTGTCACGGCTGTAAAAACTCGTACATTTGAGGCACCAATTCACATCTCAAAACCAGGTATAGTGAACATTCACAATCAAGTACATCGAGTATGGTTCTTGATCATTAGTTACATTGTAAAAATAGAATCTCTTCAGTTTTAAAGGATGATTTTTCTGTTTTACAGAAGGACTTTGATTCGCATTATGAGCGGCAGTTTTGTGAATCATTACTGATAAGACACTACAACCCATTAATGGACAAAATAAGGCTATTTCAAATCTTAAAATCTTTAATGAAATTTAAAACATTTTGCCATAAATATCCAATAATATCTTAAATAAATAAATAATCATTCCCTTAAAATTAACTTATTATAAAACTAACAAATATTAGGTTGGGGAAAAAGTAATCCATTATTTTAATTCATTATTTATCGATCAAACAATTTCAAATTTATGCTCTTTGTCAAGGTAACATTTCACAGTAATTTCACAAAAAATTTTTGCTTTTTTTATTCAGTTCTGCGTTACAGGGTGTTAAAAATGGAAGTTAACAAAGAAAAAATTCGGTACATTTTACATTTTTTATTCGATAAAGGCGAAAATGCAAGCAAGGCGGCTGTTATCGTGAATGGTGTTTATGGTGTCAATACTGTAACAGCTAATTACACACAATTTTGGTTTCGTCGATTCCGTGAAGGCTTTTTTGATGTTAAAGATGCACCTCGCACAGCCAGGTCTATCGTTGAAAATGTCGATAAAATCTCGGCAATGATCGAAGTTGACCGGCGTGTTAGTAATCGTAGCATCGCACAGGAGCTGAAGATTGACCACAAAACGGTTTTAAACCATTTGGGCAAAGCAGGATTCAAAAAGAAACTTGATGTTTGGGTTCCACACCAATTAACACCAAAAACATGATGGATCGAATTTCCATCTGCGAAGCTTTGACCAAACGAAATGAAATCGACTCATTTCTTAAACGGCTGGTTACTGGAGATGAGAAATGGATCACATACGACAATATTGTACGAAAACGATCGTGGTCAAAGCACGGTGAAGCACCTCAAATGGTCGCCAAACCAGGACTAACGGTCAGGAAGGTTCTACTGTGTATTTGGTGGGACTGGAAAGGAATCATTTATTATGAGTTGCTTCCGTATGGCCAAACACTAAATTCAGATCTGTACTGTCAACAACTGGACCGTTTGAAGATAGCAATTGATGAGAAACGACCAGAATTGGCCAACAGAAGAGGTGTTGTGTTCCATGACGACAACGCCAGACCACATACGTCTGTAGTGACTCGCCAGAAACTCAGGGATCTTGGTTGGGAAGTTTTAATGCATCCACCATATAGTCCGGACCTGGCACCAAGCGTTTACCACCTTTTTCTCGCATTGCAAAATTTCCAGAGTGATAAGAAATTGGGATCAATAGAAGATTGTGAAAATCGATTACTACAGTTTTTCGCCAATAAGGACCAAGACTTCTACGAGAGAGGCATTATGAAGCTACATTCAAAATGGCAACTAATTATACAACAAAACGGTGCATATTCGACTCCAAGAGGACAATCCGAAACATGTTAAATAAAGCTTTGAATTTCACGCCAAAATAATGGATTTCTTTTTCCCCAACCTAATATTATATTATAATTGCTGATGATGGAAAACGGAATTCCGAACCATGATCAATAATCCTTTTTTAAAGTCTTTAACAAAATTATTTTCAAAGAATATCAAATATATGTATATGTATACTCCAAAATTAATCTTACCTCGTGAGAAACAGCATCGAATTGACCAAATAATTGCCCCATCGTAATGGATTTTGGATTTATTGTTCTATAAATTACTTTCTCATATTCATCGTGACCTTCTTCGTTTAATCTGCTCATAGCTTCTGCTAAAACATGTAAAACCTGAGTTTTCCCTCCAAATGGTTCCCCAACTAACATAAATCTAAAGAAATTCTCATTTTATCAGAAAATCATTTCCTTTGAATCTTACCCGTGTCTTACTATCATCATTTCGTAACTCTGTATTATTTTTTCCGTAAAGAAATCAACAGTTTGTAAGTTATGCTTTTCACAAACATCGGCAACAGCTTTCAAGAAAATGCTGTAGTCAGCCTGAGGAAGAACGATTCCGGGAAATAAATCGGAAATGATGCCCCTAAATAATGGAATATCGTGTGACAGAAATTTGGGCAAATTAACATCCATAATTGATCTAAGGAGCTAGAAAATAAAGAGAATAGCAGAGTATTTTCATGTATATCTACTAACTAAAATATTTTCATCTTCGTCAGGATATTTCAGTTTGAGATTTCCCGCAGCAGAAAGTACAGCTTTAACCGCTCTCATTCCATAGTCATAGTGAGATTGAGAGGACAACTGCTCTGAACACAGTCTATATGTTGTAACAATTTTTACTGCTAGATTTCTGGCATCCATAAACCCATAAGAATATAAAGATATCTCTCCGATCATGGCGTAATCAGGCACCATCATGGCGACAGGTCGGAAAAGAACCTGAATAAAGGTTGTTGAAATCAACAAAATAACATTCAAAACAAATACTCATTTTATATTTTGTGAATCATTATTTTTTGATAAAATATTATTTGAAATTTTATTTATCAAAATTAATTAAAACTTTGAAATTCATTCGTTTTTTTATTTTCAACATAAAAATGAACTATTTGGTTATCGTCAATGAGAATTTGCGTTTGACTTGAGTACTCTTTATTATGATGATAGTACAATGAATTAAAAGCTGTATGAACCACTTTTCTGGACTATAGGACGCACCTAACATGAAAATGGAAATATTGTTGAAAATTATATACGACCATATAAGTCTTACGGGTCCATAAGTCAAAATAATATTAAAAAGCCTAATATATATATATATATATATATATATATATATTTAAGCATATATATCGAAAAAATAATCATATTTTTTAAAGTTTTTATTCATAAAGTTGTAAAAAGTAGCAAAAAAAACAAATAAATTTTTTGTTCAAAGTAGCAAAATAAATCTGGAATTCGAAGATGTATGAAAATGTTTGAAAATCTAACAAGAAAAACTAAAAAAAACTGGAGGATGTCATCCAAAATGAAAGAAGAATCATAGATAACTCCCAACGTTTCCAAATGTAACTAAAAATAATTTTTAATATACATAAAATACATTTGAAGAAAACTAGATGTAATTTCCAAGACATGGTCTTGTTTGAATAAAGTCGTAAATAAAAAAAACCCACAATTCAAAAGTTTATAAAAAAATCGCTTTGATAATTCCTGAACCTTTCAATTTCCGCCTCAAAAGATTCCATTGCCAAAGGAAATCAAACCTACAATTCCATAAAACGATTCGTAATTTGACTTTTGTTTCAACAATTAGATTTATTTAAATTCGTTTATTTCCGATCATATAATAGAAAAGATTATATTTATCTGGTGACTATTTATTAATAAATCTTTGCCAAGTTCCCTGATTCGCTTTTTCGCTCAATATTTAACGTAATTTTCATAAATATATATTTTCTGGTCAAAAAGTCATTGCGTTTTTTACTAAAATATTTATTATCAAAAAATGACATGGATGCACAAATATTTTTACACGATATACTGTCCATTATTTTCAATCACTTTCTTCCACCTTTCCGGTAGCTTCATTATTCCTGATTCATAAAAACCTTTGCCTTTGTCAGCAAAAAAGCCGTCTATGAACGATTTGATGTTTAAGGAATTCTGCAGTGATCTAAATAAGTGAAAATCCGATGGGGCCAAGTCTGGAGAATACGGTGGGTGCGGAAAACCTCCCAACCCAGTGATAAGAGTTTCTAGCGAGTAGTCAAACTTGTATGCGGTCTTGCGTTATCATGCTGAATTACAACTCCTTTTCGATTTGCCAATTCAGGACGTTCCTGTTGAATTGAATGAGACAATTTCTCCAGCTGACCACAATATCTGTCTGAATTGATGGTTTCATTCCTCGGAAGGAGATCAAAAACACAATTCCTTTAAAATCCCACCAGACGGAAAGCATAACCTTCTTTTGGTGCATTTCTGCTTTTGGGATCGTTTTGGCAGGCTCACCACGTTTTGACCATGATCGTTGGCGTTCCACATTGTTGTAAACAATCCATTTTTCATCACCCGTAATCAAGCGCTTCAAAAATGGATCACTTTGTTCTCGCTTGAAAAGTGAATCGCAAATGTCTATACGTTTCACCAAATGAATTTCTTTCAGTTCATGTGGAAACCACATATCGAGTTTACTGACGGAATCCAAGTTTCTTTAAATGACTTCCAACACTTGATTTTGATATTTCCAGAGTCTCTGCAACTTCTCATGTCGTCATATGTGGATTAGATTTGATCAGTGCTGTTATTTTGTCGCCATCAACTTCAACTGGTCGACCGGAGCGTGGTACATCTTTCAGATGAAATTTTTCAGAACGAAATTTAGAAAACCAGTATTGACACTGTCGAAGTTTTAAGAAGTCGCTACCATATACAAAGTAGAGTTCTGTCTGCATAAAGAATGGATATTAAAATTTTAATTTTTTGATTTACTAGTTTTAAAATTCTATCGCTTGCAATCACCCAGCTGTTTATAGTTTGATAAATCAATTTCGTACTGAACAATATTTTGTTGAACTAATTTTGCAGCGCATTAGAGCAGGTGAAGAATTCCCAGAATTCTCATCGCAAATTTACTCCAAACTAAGTGAGAGAATTGAACGTGTCATTGAGCAATACAATAATTTACCAATATTGGATTATCTTAGAGGCGTTGCTCATAATTTAAACTTTTTGGATTAAAATATATATTTACTATTTCATTAATTTAATATATCAGTTTAATGTTTTTGTATATTTCTTCTATTTATACATCACATTTTTTTCGTGTATTTATTTAATTTCTTTTATATTTATATTTATATTCATTTATATTTATATTTATATTCATTTGTTTTAGAATGTTATTTGAATTTTTTAAATTTGGAATTTACTAATTTTTCGTATGTGGTTTGTTTATTTTTTATAATAAAAAGAATAAGTAAATGACTTGTCGATCTGAAATTTTCTATCCATTTATGTTTTAAAATTAAAACATTTGTATGATTCATTGTTTTATCATTACATAATTAAAATTTTTTATTCATATTTTAGATGAAATTGTTCACTTATTGACAATTTTGTTGTAAATTTTCCGCGGTAACGTCGACGTACCCTGTCCACATTATGTGGTCAATTAAATGAGTGTCGGCGTCAAATCTCTCCACTATCGTTTTGGAAAACTCTTCTCGCCTATCAAAGTCGCCATCGCTGAACATTGGCGCGTGTTGCGAAGTGTAGGTCTTAAGATCAAGTTTCACAAGCAGGCGGTGATAGCTATTTCATGACAGGTCAAGAGCGGCTGCCCCACAAGATCCAGTCGTTGAAGGATCTGCGGCGATCAACTTTTGAACTTGTTTGATTCGTTCAGGCGTTGTAGATGTAGCTTGGCAAACTGATCTGGGGAGATCTTCAACGCTTCCAGTCTGCTGAAATCGCTCAAAAAATGTCTTGATCGTCGTAAACTTAGGAGGCTAGCTAGCAGAATGAAAAAGTCACTGTCTTCGTACTTCTTAATAATTCTGGAATTGTGTGTAGAGGAGTACTATTTTAATTCTCTTCTCAAGATGGCGTCATGTCGAGATTTCATTCATCTGTAAATAAATGAGAATATTCAGTGTTAAAACTTAAATATGAATTTCCGCGGGATAAATTGCCTTTCTGGAGATAGATTAAAACAAGTATTATCCCATTACTTTTACAACAACATATAATTATAAATTTTTTATTAATTATAGCTAAAACTTTTTTTATAAAATTTTATTATAAAACTAAAAAATTGTAATTTATCACAAACATTTTATTTTTAAAAATTATTTCTTAAAAGTTATTATAAATTTTAATCTGTTTATTATTTATTTTTAAATTCTTATTTCAAAAGTTTTATTAAAATATATCAATAGTTATGAATGTAAACATTTTAATTAAACAAATATAATTATTTAATTTTTGTTTGTTTTCATTTAAAATGATTTTTAACTTTATGAATTTTAAAACTTTTTGTATTAGGTTGGTCGAAAAATAATGGCGGTTTTTGAGCTTTATACTTTGTTTATCTACTTTGATATGTATATAAGTTTAAATGCATTAGTGTTAGATATTATTTGAAATCTTAT
>MQRK01208914.1:384-10615 GCA_001938485.1 Girardia tigrina | reverse complement strand
TTCATTCTTTTATTTAATAAAAAATATCATTAATAATCACAAATATTTAATGAATATATTATCATTACAAAACATAAATAATCAATGATAGAAATAACCATTTTATAATTGCGATTTCTATCGGCGATATAACCGAAGATTATCCGAGAGAAGAAGGTCGCGATGTGAGTGACGAAGGTAATGATCGCCAATTCCGTGAGAGTGACGCCCCATTCGATCATGAACGGCGATAAATATATTAGAATCACTGAATAAACTGAACGAAAAACATAATTACCATATACCCCATTGTTATGGATATACGTTCATATCGCATTCCAACAAGAAAAAAATTGTGTAATTAGTTTGAGGTACCCATAAATTTTTAAAAAAAAGTATTTTAGAAAAAAACAATTTTGATAGGAAAATTATACCTGAGTTTGAGTATTTAGTGTAAAAGCCATTTTGCAAAATAAGATCATGTGTTTTATACATATTATAAAACGTTAAAATAAATTCAGAACTTAAATTTATTGATAGAAAATAATAGGGTAAAATATCGTCATTAAAAACATAAGAAAAGACACAATATTATCTTGATATAAATTTTCTTTATCAATAAATAGCAAAACCATTTTATATATTTTGCTCGATTTTAAAGAAATTAAAATTACTTACTACTATTTGCCCGTAAAGTATAAATTTTTCCCATTTTTTAAATTTTTTTCATACTTTTTATTAGCTTACTTTCTTTATATATAGTTATATATATGTATCCATGGAATTTAGAAACCTATTTTTAAAGGCCTTTTACTCAATCATTTTTTTGAAACTTTGTATATTTACTCTTTTTCGATGACAACAAATGATTACCCTGTTTTATGGTTTAAGGTATCACTGCTTACTTAGGTGCCACCTTATTAAATTTTTTTGGACCCTGAAATTTTATGTGTTTTCTTCTTAAGTGCCACTTTCTTTTAAGGTGCCATCTTATTATATGTTTTTATACTTTTTTAAATTATTTAATAAATTTTTTTAATAATGTTTTTTATGCTTTTTTTAAAAATTTGTAGGTATTTGTAGCTAATTGTGATAGTAAAAAAATTAAAATGAAACTTGTCTCAATGTTCTTAATATTGTTATTTCCTAAAATAATCAAAAAGTAAATAAAAATTCATAGTACTTTAAAATTTACCTTCAATAATAAGCAAGTTAATTACAATTTTATTCTTTCATTTAATCCTGTTCAAAAAAGTCGTGGTAAAATTACTCGGAAGTTGTTTCAAAAATTATTCCAAAACATTCTGTCAAAGCTGATGCTTTGATGATTTTGGTGCGCCGAAATTTATGTTATAAAAACTTTTGTTTCCTGAAGCCTGCTAAGTTTTGGGCATCTCCTGTATCACTGAGTCTAAGTGCAAATTTCGAAAGAAAAAAGAAGATAAATCTAAGCGTTTTTGGTTTCAGTGCATGTTTCGTATATTCAGAATAAATGGAACGAGAAGAATGACAAAAAATTATCTTGTTCTAATTAAATATTTTTAATTACCGACTAATATTAATATTAATATAACTTAATTAACTCGGCTATATTCAAATATAAATATATTAATTAACTTACATTTTTATCATGTTTTTTAAAACAAATTGGCAGACATTTAAACACGCTTTCCTTAATTCTTAATCTTGCTTTTTATAAAATTTTCAGTTAATAGATATTTAAATAAATGATCTGAATGGATTTTAAATGTTGGAATACAAGGATGCTCATCAACCCTTTCATTGCTTTACAAGTATAAAGTCGCAAAGTAATTTTTACTTCAAACCATTTGACAGTGGATTATTGAGTCATGTTTTAAACTATTTTAAAACATAACATAACTTTTATTGATTAGCATGTTTGAAACACTGTCTGTATAGGTGTATAACAATGCAAAACTGCTCAAAACGAATAAACCATCAGCATATAAATTATAATTGTAAATAACTTTGACTTGTTGAATATGTAGGCTGTTCCAAATTTACTTTTCTAAAATTTCTTTTCATGAAAATAGTGATATCATTTTTCAAAAAATTGACAAAGAAAAGTTTACAACTTTTTGTTTCTTGTTTGAAAGCAATATGAAAACATTTCCGTTGTCACAGTCACAACTTATCCTCCGCACTCGATATATCGAAAAAATAAATCATCTTTAATTTCAATAAATCTTTGTCGATGTTAATTTTCATTGTTAGAAATTCTTATTTCGAATTTTGGATAATGGTGATTTTATTATTGTAATAAATCTCACTTTGGAAGAAATATCGATCGTTCATACAAATATCGTGTTAAGAAGCTGTTAATTTAACACTGAAATACATAATTTAAAATAACATATCGAAAGCTTATGATGATATTAATTCAATAAAACAAACGTCCGTATTATTAATAATCCAATATTATATGTGATTTTCTATAAATGAGTGTACAATTTCTTGAATTCAATTATAAATTCAATTTAGCATTTTCTAGTGGGAAAAAAGTTTACTTTAAAAATATCACAAAATGATTTAATTGTAAATACTATTTTTACCATTGATCTTTTTCGAGAATATTTAATTAAGTATAATTCGTAATTTAAACAACTTTAAGGAAAAATATTTGAAATTTGTATGTTCAATATGGTTTTAGAAAAATGTCTAGGTAATAAAAATGGTATTTTATGTGCTCGTGATGAGTAGGCCCTTCTGTTTACCGTGGCCCGCGGAGTTTCACGTCGCGCCGCGGAAAACATTACTGTGACAGCAGTGTGCTGAGTAAATTACATTGCTCTCGAGATTTAAGCAACTTCTGAAAACTAAAATTTGAAAAAAGTTGCTTAAATCGAAAAAAGTGCTTTTAAATAAATTCAGTTGCATTTTAACTCAATAATGTCAGTTATTGTTTAAAACAATCATATATATCATTTGTTGTAGTTCTTATTAGTTTAATAGTACTAAAATTAAATAAAAAATTTTTAAAATAGGTTAAGAATAATAAAATACACATAAAAAATCAAATTAAAATGTAATTACAATGTAAAAACAGTTACTTATTATTTCTCAAATTCGGTAAAATTAAAAAAAATCAAAAACCAAATTAGAAAATTTCATACTTTTAAACAGTGCAGTAGTTAACACAAATAAAATTAATGTAACAAAAATTTAATTTCTTAACTTTACGAATATGTTAAAATATGTTGACCATATTCGCAAACAGACAATTACGGACTATGTGGCATCTGCAAAGCATACCGCTAAATATTCTACGCGGAAATCAAAAAATGACGATAATGTTACACCTAAACGACAGGCTACCATAACAGGAATGCTTGAAAGAGTAACTGAAGCCTCTGTTGAAAAAGAATGGCTTGTGCTAAATTTAGTGGAAGCTTTTATGGCGGCTAATATTCCCCTGGAAAAGTTGAACAATCCGAAGATTCATGACTTCTTAAATTCGTCAGTTAAAGGAGATGGTAGTGTGCCAACAGCCAATTGGCTACGAGAGCGTTATGTTCCAAAGTTATATGCGTTGAAGCAAGAAGAAATAAAACAGCATCTGAAAGGTCAGAGAGTTGCTGTGATTGCGGATGAAACAACAGACGTTGCAGGACGTTACGTTGTTTACGTGTTAATGCAGTCACTTGATGCTTTGGCAGATAGCAATGTATGTCAGCTACTGTTAGTCAACACAGATTTTCTTGAAAAAGTGAATAATACTACCATGGCTCAGACAGTAATTTGGTCGATAACTGACATGGGTTAGACTTTAACGATGTATTGACATTCGTTTCAGACAACGCAGAGTATATGTAGAAATGTTTTGCTTACTGTTTGAAACTCAATCTCTCAAACGCAGTTCATATGACCAGCTGGGCACATATTCTGTTTCTTGTCGGTGAGCAGTTTCGTGAAGCCCTAACTTCAACAGATAATCTGTTGGCAACTATAAAATCTGTTTTTTCCAAGGCTTCTAAACGTATACGAACATGGAAATGGAAGAAGAGCGACCCGATACAGAGCAATGAGAGAAGGTACCCGAGAAACTGTACGAGAAACCCAACACCAGTATACAAATGATTTTCAAAGAGGGGAATGTGATATTAAAATGAATAATTAAAAAGCATGAATAATTATAATTGAATATTTGTTTTAATAATCGATGTAATGTGGTATTTGTCAAATATATAAATTAATCGTCAATTACATTTATTGAATTTTTGATATCATATTATTAATATTATTGTCATAATATAACAATCTGAATTACTATGCTTCATTTGCACAGCAGGAAATTGATCCTTGCAGTACAATCCAGATGAAGAAGTTATCCAGTCTTTTAGAGGGAACATTCTGCGTGCAGGATTGGATTTTCTTGCTGTTCATTGTGAGAGACTGATTCGTGTTTTGAAATCTCTGCAGTCAAGAGAGGTTAGAGCCGTAAGCATATACAATGAGATAACAGATCTCATGTCGTCATCACTGATAAGTAATTGTTCAAACATTATGTACATTTTAAATTTAAACAACAAATAGTTAAATATTTTATTTATTAGAAATAATTGTATAACTTTTTTCTTTAACTAAAATATTTCATTTTCAGTAGATTTACACAAAATGCTTATCATATTTATCATTTCTTTAAAAATGAAAAAATATCTTTTATTCAATAATTTACATTTGTCTGTGACTGGAAAACATAAATAACAAAGAAGCAAAATAATTTTTCCAAGGCTTGATCAAAAAATTCAGTATTAATCGAAATATTTGATATTGACTGCTCAATAGTGGCAATTTATCGGCAGTTAGAATAGTTAACATATGTAGTGCAACTAACTACTATGTTGCTTATTGAATATAGCTTATAACTTTCAGTATGTTCATAACTAGGCACATCTGGTTGCAGAAACTGGTAGAAAAAATATCATTTTTTAGATGAAGCTGGATTAAGCATTAGTTTTACCAACAGATATGATTGTATACTAGGAGGACACCTGCTATTTAAAGGATGCAAATAAATAAAGAGCAAAAGTATTAGTATAATTTTTATTATAACAAAAACAAGACTACACCTTTAGTAATAGTGTATTGCTAAAGTATCTGGAAGAAAAAATTTAAAATTAACAAAAACCAGTAGTTAAAGAAAGATTTTTATAATGAAAAATGTTCCATTTATAAATTAAATGTCGGTTTTTGGAAAGGTTGAGTCTGCACTAAATTGCTTCTTTAATATGATAGTTGTCTACTAAATTTCATAGACACAATTATCCATTGGTTTTACTGTTTCATGCACTGAACTAAAAAAATAAGCGGTTAACTCATTTTAAACCCATTTAAAAGATATCCATTTTGGCCATCGTCTATATTTCTTTCAGAATAAACTTGAGCAGCATCTGTATCTTTTCATACAACTTCATGAAGTCTTGAATCAAATTTCAGGGCTGTAAAAATGGGTTTCTCAATCTCTTTCAAATTATTCTCCTTAGCAAAAAACGTTATAATTATAGCTGAGTGTTTGTGAGATTTCCAAAAATCTTTGATGAACATGAAGGCTTATGACATGTGAATTACATATCTTTACAGTAACTGCATTTTACAAGTACAAATGCTAATTTAAAATCTTTTAGCATTTGGTGAAGTTACGAATTTAATTTACGCAGCACGTAATTTTAAAGCTTTTTAAAAGGTTTACATCTTGGATTTGAATTCTTCTCAAAAAATACAAACCACCCGCAGCAGCTAAAGAATATTCTATTGATGAAATGGTTTCAGTCCAGAAACGAGTTTTTTCCTGATTCAGAAATCTTCATCATTCAGACAGATTCATGTACTTTAAAGTGTTGACTTCCCAATGAGAAGTATCGTTTTCCCGTTCATCAAACTATCTTAGTAATAATGTAAACTACAATGTTATTTTCATTATAATGAAATAAATTCCAGAACCTACAATTTGACTTCAGGCGATGATATTTTTTATTGCTACAGGCAACTAACAACAAATCGGTTGAGTAATTATGTTGACGAAATAGAAAAAGAAAATATTTAAAATAATAAAAGAACAACTTGAAGACATGAGAGAAACAATTATTAAAGGGTGGTAAGTGGTGGCATATTAGTGGCTGATGCCATTAGGGATTCCATTACTGGTTAAGCTGTTTACTGGTTTACCGGTAAATGACAAAAAATAGCCTCGTAAAATTACCGGTAAATCGAAAAATTTAACGATAATTACCGAAAATAATTTCAAGAAACAAATTTAGTCAATTTAAGATACTTGTAGGACATATTCCCATAACAGTGAAACAGCGAATTACATAACATCGAATTACAAAACAGCTAATCCCATAACAGCGATTCTCAAAACAGCGAAGTCTCAAATCAGTGAAATCTCAAAACAGCGAATCCAAAAACAGCGATTTACTTTAAAAATATAAAAAAAGTCAATTAGATATAAAATTTTATTTTAAGGGAATTCCAACTTTAAATACACTGTCAAAAGGCAATTGATGTGCTTAAACTGAAAGAAATTCCACGAATAAACTCCATGACACCGATTTAATCATTAACAAAACGCAGTTGCAAGTTTGAAATACGTTGACTTATTAAATTAAAATTTTTATTTTTTTTGTTAATAACTTACCCGGCATTAATTTGTGTCATCAATGTTTCTGTAAATTTTTGTTCTTTTATTATGTATGATATTAAATCATAAATATTTGTGTGATGCTTAACAACTAAATTATTGAAACGGTCGTGACAGATT
The DNA here is from genome assembly GCA_001938485.1 of Girardia tigrina. Classification (NCBI taxonomy): domain Eukaryota; kingdom Metazoa; phylum Platyhelminthes; order Tricladida; family Dugesiidae; genus Girardia; species Girardia tigrina. Next base: position 3,855 of record MQRK01208914.1, on the reverse strand, counting down.
TGTTTACAAAAGGGAGGTGCTACCCGAAATGTACAGTCCATGAACCAATGGTTATTGTTGGATAACATTTGTAAATTACTTATTGTTCCAAGTAATATAATTGATTTATCTTCCCTAATAAGCAATAGGAATAATTGGCCTGAAATAATTTGTGTCAATTAATCAGGTATATGGATGTCATTTAAACTTTAAGGCAAAACCGGTAATTTCTCGTGACGTGCTCGATACAACACGTTGTTTATAGATATAAAAGCTGGAAAAATAGCGGAAGCTAAAGTATTACCAGAAATTTCAGCTGCCGCATCTGAATGTTTAATGTGAATACTGTGCGTTTCGGTTTTTGTCCGTTCCTTCATCTTACAAATAGTTGACTTGACGATACATATTTCTGGTGCTGGTGGATGGGAATGCCCATGTTTTTCAATTGGATGACAGTTATCAATACCTGACCAAAGTCTTCCTTTGAAACCGCTGGTACGACAGCGCCAAATTTTTCTTATTGAGGTGACTGTATCTTCCCGGTAGGAAAATCCTACATAATTGCAGGCTTCAGAACCTTTTTGAATTGTAAATAATTCCATTTGTTTTTTTTTCACAAGTAAAACTTAAAATAATGTGTGCGATGAGATGATAATGGAAAATAATAATCTCGTTAATTCGATTTTTATATTTTGTTTAAATATTTCGGTCTTTGGGAAAAACGTGTTTTTTCTATTTAATACAATTTAGGAACTTGTTATTCATTGTCATTCTCTACAACAAGCTATCCGGGCAATGTCGAACATGAAATTGATCCATGATTGTCTCGAGAAATTCAATGGGAATCAATTGTGGGAACTATGGAAGTTCGTTTTATTGACATCGATGCAGCAGATAAAGGAGGTATTTGTATTGATGTCGTTCGTGTTGAGTTGATCGGCTCTCAATATATACATGGAGATGTCAGAGAAGCAACAATCGAATATTGAATATATTTTTCAAGTATTGAATGCAACGTTTGGAGTAAAACCGCGAGAGGCGTATCGTAAATTACAGTGTATTAAATATTCAGATTTCAGCACTACTGACGAGTACGCTGCGGAAGTGTCGAAATTGGCAAAAACGATCGACAATCTAGAAATCGCTGCATTTTTAGCCGGATTACCAGCGGACATCGCTTTGGAAATCGAGAAACGAGGAGTCCGAGAATGAAGTGAAATAGTGGAAGTGAGTCGGACGTATATTGGTATTGCAGAAAACACAACTCATACGTCAATGGTGAGTTTATACGATCGGAGGGGAATAAATAAGCTGGAAGGACGTAGTCGTAGCGGCGTTAGCGCGGATCAGAGCGTTAAAAAACCGTATGAAGCTGATGAAAGACGGAAAAGGATGAACCACTACTAGCCGCCATAATTCCGCGAAGCTCCTCGTACGTCCACCAAGGATCCAGTCCATATGCTTCCGACAGCAACATCTTTACTTTCTCGTAATCTTGTTGGTCTTTCTTTGGCAAACCATCGAACAGTTCGAATGCTCTTCCTTCTAGCATCATTGGCATCGCTGATTTCTGGTCGATCTCGCGGATCACTGCCGAGGATTCGAACTTCCGACACCAGACATTGAAATAGCTGGTTCCGTCAAACCGACGCCCTGAATCCGCGAATTGTAATTTTTTCATACAGTGATAGCTGGTTATGTTAAATCTAAATGAAAAAAAGAAATAATGAGTATTTAAAAATATGTATTTTTAAATAAACTCTGTTTTCCGGAATGCAACGATTTAAACAAATGAATTAAATCGTTATATTACATAATGGAAAATATTTATAATATTCATTATTAATCAAACTTCTATTTGGATACAATCAAATCTAAATATTTAAAACAATTAATAATTAAATTTATATATTAAAATTTAAAATTACATTAAAAATTAAATATTACATTCGAAAATTTAAATATTATATTTGAAAAAAGTTTTAAAACATTTTACTTTAAAATACAATTATTTTCAATTAGTAGGAATCAAAGAAAACATCAATCATCCATCTGGGTAGGAGAGACACAATCCGAATCAATATACAACATGCAAAATATAAAACAACAAACAATTGAGAACATTCCTCACAATTTTAATAAAATATTTTAATATGATAACATGAAATATGTCTCCTAAACATTTTGACAAACAATTTATTAAACATAAATTAATAATAAAACAGTAAACAGAATTACACTTAATTAAAGTAAATATATTACAAATTTATAAAAAAATGAATAAATAAATTTAAAAAAGCAGAAATACTTAAAATTAGATAGACCAATGTATACAAAAGTAAAAATAAAATTATGTGTCTGGTATTAACTTTTCGGAATTCAAGTCGATTTCAATATTTTCGTCTTCAACAACACTTTTGCAATACCGTCGGATGATAAAAACCTGCAAGGGATAATACAGCACGCCAAGCAGTAAAGAAATTCCAGACATGAATTTAAACAAGGTGTTAATACCCATATTATCAATTATTATGCCACCAAAAAATCCACCTAAACATCCTCCTAAAAATAAATATTTTCTATAAATTATAAATATAATTTCAATTATCACATATTAAAACTAAAAGTTAATTAAATGTAATGTTTAATTCTCAAACTGCTTATAATTACCAAACCAATTTTGATTTTTATTTTCTTTTGTTATTAATTATAGAATTGTAAAAAATATAAATTTTAAAGTTTAATGCTACCAATTCTAATAAAATATGGCATACAGTTGAAACGACTTAATATAATGATGGAAGGCAATAATATTATATGTTAATTGTGAGAAGTGGTTGCAACCTCAATATCAAGATTCATTTTTTAAAAACCAAAATTTATTTATATAACAATTCACATCTTTAAAACAAATTTTCCTGTTAATTTAATTATCTCGACCTGTGCGATGAGATGATAATCGAAAATAATAATTTCGTTAATTCGATTTTTATATTTTGTTTAAATATTCCGGACTTGTGAAAAACGTGTTTTTTTAGATTTAATACAATTTATGAACGTGTTATTTATTGTCATTCTCTACAACAAGCTATCCGGGCAATGTCGAACATGAAATTGATCCTTGATTGCCTCGGGAATCAATCGTGGGAACTATGGAAGAAGCAGTTCGTTTTATTGACGTCGATGCAGCAGATAAAGGATGTATTTGTATTGATGCCGTTCGTGTTGAGTGGATCGACTCTCAATATATACATGGAGATGTCAGAGAAGCAACAATCGAATATTGATGAAGTTTTTCGAGTATTGAATACAGCGCTTGGAGTGAAACCACGAGAGGCGTATCGTAAATTACAATGTATTAAATATTCAGATATCAGCACTATTGACGAGTACGCTGCGGAAGTGTCGAAATTGGCAAAAACGATCGACAATCTAGAAATCGCTGCATTTTTAGCCGGATTACCAGCGGAAATCGCTTTGGAAATCGAGAAA
>MQRK01208886.1:1853-15126 GCA_001938485.1 Girardia tigrina | reverse complement strand
TTCATCCAATAATTTATTGGATAAATTAAATTTATTTTCGGCAAGCTACCATATAGTGTACTTGCGTAGTGTAATTTGTGACCTGATGATGGGAATTTTATTATCCCGAAACGCGTCGTTTTGTTTTTATCCCTAATATATATATATATATATATATATAGAGAGAGAGAGAGAGAGAGAGAGAGAGAATATATGTTTTAATTGGTCTTAGAATGATTCTATTTTGATTGATTCTGTTCCATCCGCAAACATATATTAAAATAGTAACAGATTGAATGATTATATTGGTTTACTGTTTGCATTCATAAAACTGTATATTTTAGATATAGTAATATGAAACACAGACATTTTGTCTAAACAGATTATTTTAAAGTCTTTATATGCAAGCAAATTTTGAATAATATTTTTAATAAATATTATTTTAAACATTATTAATAAATAAGACATTTAAAAATATTTCTTTTGTTCAAATATAAATCGAGCAACAACGAACAATCTGCAATCTCTACGTATTATTTCTAGTTGTTAAAAAGATATAACTAAAATAAGAAATATAAACTATAAACAAATATAAACTATAATTAACAGAGTCGTCCGTTAGATGAATATACAAATCTTCGTGATGTTATAACGGTTATTACAGTAGAAAAGAATTCAGTTACAGCTACCTTATGCTCTAGAATAATAATAATATTAAATAAAATATAGAAATTATTTAAAAATTATATTAATTACAACAGTTCAAACAGAAGGAATAAATAATAGAAGGAATAATAGAAGGAATAATAGAAGGAATAATAAGTAATAACTACTTGAAACAATAAAAGGAAAAATGAGTTTGGGAATCAACTAAGTATATTAGTTACTTTATGACTGGAGTTTGTTAATTGCAAATAGTCCGATTTTGGATAGAGTGGAATTAATGAAGGTACTGACTGATATTGAAACTAATAAATAATTGTGTTTCGGGGTTGATATTGGGTAGTAGAATGATTCATAGTAATGAAAGTAGAATAATCCTTGACCGAAATATAAAATTATTGGGGTTGTTTTCGATCAAAACTTTATCGAGAAATGTTTGAATTATTTTTTATAATCGTAATTTTTAATTTTTATCGTCTTGGCTTTTATAGGCTTATTGATTGATTATTGTATTTTTTAAATTTTATTTTATTATTTTTTATTTTGTAATAATATAAGGGAGGAAATTAATAATCATAATAAAGGGTACTATATAACACGAACGCAGCTTTTGATATTGTAATTTTTTTCAAGCATTTTAATAATTATTTCTATTCTCTATATTTTTGTAAATCTTCGAAATACAATAGAATTAGGTAAATATTGGTCTTGAGTTATGTCCCATGAAAGAATCAAATTCTTTATTATTCGGATTTAGATATTACATTTTGACATCGTCGAAAGGTTTCTTTATTTCATTATCTCTTTATTTCGAAACTATAATAACATAGAACAAAAGAAATAATAGAAAGAAAAGATTATAAAGATTAAACAAAATATGATACATTATTTAGATGTAAATATGTTTGATTAAGATGTAAATATGTGATATCAGAAGAATAAAAGGAATGGGTGTTAACCCATTTGCAGTGGCCAATAAAGATTTCGGCTGAAAGTTTTGACCTAAAATTTTGTATTGAGAAAATAAAATAATTTAGTAATTCTACTGAAAATAAATGTTACATGTATAATTTCCCTTTTTATTTATTTTTAAGGGTAATTTTTGTTATGTTTTGAAGTGACACATTATCTAATTTATTCCCGATGAAACGTCCGATTTACATTTGGACATATTAGCTTCAGAAGAAACAATCTATTTTAGTTATTAATAAATTTATATATAATATATTATATATAAATTATTATATATAATTTATATATAATATTTAATATTTCAGCACGAATCTGGATATAAGGTAAATGATCTGTATGAAGATATTCGTGATGGATTGATGCTGATTTATTTGCTCGAGTCGCTATCCGGAAAAACTCTGGTTGCTCAGATTTGTTTGCTTTTGAGATTTCTAATTAATGGGAAACATTTAGAAAAAAGAAAAAGGTCAAAATTTGAAGAAAATTCATCATTTGAGCAATGTTAATATTGCTCTCAGTTTTTTAAGTGATAGAAAGGTAAATATTGATAAATTGCATTTAAATATATATTTATATGTATTCATACATACATATATAATGATAAACCAATATCCAGTTGTGACTGTCATCGCTTCATTCGTTGTTGACGAACGTCCGAGAAGCACGTAAATGTTAACGTTGTTGACTCAATCAACTCAAACAATCAAATGAAACTCTTTTCATCATTTGTGAACATTTGCTTCATTTAATATTCTTTTTTAAATAATAATAAATACTTGACTTTTAAGTCAATTATTCAATGGAAATGTTTTTATTAATAACTGTAAGATTTTACGTAATTAACATTAAAAAATAAATAAATTAATGCAATAAACTTAAATGCATTCAAATACGTTCATCAAAACATAGTGTACTCAATTCGACGGATTTTTACCGCCATCTTCACACAAAACAAACAATGATATATTTGCATTCATATACCAATATATGTAATAACTCAAACTTAAAAATACTTTCAAAAAATTTGAAAAAGATGGTATTTGTACATTGATTTTAGGATCCTTAAATCTATCATCCCTCTTTCTTTACACGGATCAATCTTTCCCAGTAATTATTAACTTATAACAGTATGCCAAAATGACTTTAATCTACTTTAATATTTAAACAATTTATGATATTAGACTTATCATATTTATACTGATAAACTAAAAATAGAACATAATTCAGTTGGAGTGAAATTGTATATGATATAGATTCGATTTTTAAATTTAATAAATTATTCTCATTGTATCTGAAGTATACACACGTCTCTTAATAATAGAAAGAAGACACGTAATTATAAACTTGATCTTTAAAGTTGGCACGCCACCGTGGGCCCGGTCTTTATAGAGGTTACCACTACCTCTGTTGATGATTGTTGATGGTGCTCGACGACCCATTCGTATTCGGCCCATTGGAACGGTTTGAGCGCAACAATTCAATATCGATCACTCGAGTAGCAGTAATTGACTGCCAACAAATCGACGACGGTCGGCAACGGCTTGTTGTTGACAACGATGAAATTATCGATTGAACAGAAGCATAGTAGCGATTTTAAATGATATCAAGTCGATTTCAATTTACAATTTGAATCTCGTAAATGAAAAACCATTTTTGAAAGCAGAAAAAAATATGGAATTCGAAAGACAATTTATTATTTTAAAAGAAATGGGTTTATATACAGCCAATAATGAATATATAATCAATACGTCATCAATAAGTAAAAACCCTGAATAATGTTGTCGAGAGTGCATTTTGAACGTTAATTTTAGGATCCAAAGATCTTATATATAACGTTTCACATGTCACTCTCTCCCAGTAATTAATAAATTAAGTGCACAGAATTTAAGAATTACTGAGAGAGAGTGACATGTGAAGCGTTATATATAAGATCTTTGGATCCTAAAATTAACGTTCTAATTGCACTCTCGACAACTTTATTCAGGGTTTTTAAATGATTTATTGATGACGTATTGATTGCATTATCATTCCTGGCAGTATATAACCCCATTTCTTTCTAAAACATTTATTATTATTTTAACATTTTTTACAAACAGTGCTTCAGTTAAATAACTTTTTATCACAAATTCTATTAAGTTTTTTTCGAGTAACGTCTGGGGAACTTATTTTTATCAATATGAATATTGGATTTTAATATATAAATATATTTATAAATATTAATATTTAATTTTTTTGTCACTACATTATCTCATAAGAGTTTTGAAATTTTCTGAATCCTTCGGAGGGGAACACATTGCACAAACAAGTATAAAACATAATTATTATTATCTGATTTTTATTATTCATATGATTATCAAATGAATTATTTAATCTTTCATTTTCAACTTCAATTAATGTATAAAATTCACATAAGTTGACTTTTGTACTATACATTTTGAATAACAATTTTCATACAACAAATCTTTCAACCTATCAATACTTTCTTTATTTAACTGCATGCAGTTTAAGCCGACTAAGGTCTTAAGCACCAATGTTGGATCATATTTCTTTTATATTTAGGTTTATAAAAAATAAGTTGTGTATAATTCCGTATCGGTTTTCTTTCATAGATTTAGGTTTTAGAATGATTATTTTTTTTCTTTCCAGAAGAATCAAAAAAAGATACAGTATTACTAATTTTAAAGCACAAACACAACCTTCTTTTTCCACTTTATTGAAAGTATCTTTGGTGGTTTTGATGGTTACCATTCATTGAGCAGTAAATTTTCTTAAAATTGTTTAATCTAATTACAATTTAATTTTTCAAATCAAAAGTATTTTCTCTGTTGTGAACGTTTTATTGAATTAAATATATTAATAATATATATTCGGGAATTTTCCGCTATATTGCGGCAAGATTGTACTACTTGCTCTGTTTCGATCAATCTGTTTCCTTGACCGCAATATATAGCGCACCATCTACACCTGTCTAGAGCTCTTTGTTTACAAGTTTACCACAACTTACCGTTTCGAGCAAGAAAACGAGTAAACTCGGCTCCCACGCTGCACTATAATAAAGGTATGACGAATTTTCTCATCTCCAGAAAACTATATGTTTAAATTTAAGGAGAAGCGGTCTTTGTTTAATTAAATGTATGTATACATTAACAAATGAAAAATAAAGTCATGCTTAGCATCCTTAAATGATATAGGAAATTAATATAACATATCCAATACAACGAATTAACAAATAGTGACAATACAAAGTGGTTTCCCCATTACGGCATCATCAGTATAATAAGATTAATTACTATTTATGTAGTTGAAAACGATTACGCCATATGACTAATAAAATATTTTAATGTAATTGGATAAATCACCATGGTAAAAATAAAGATTATAAAGTGAGTTTAAATAATCTTAACACATGATTTTGAAAAGGTTATTTCCGAATAATTGTTAAGTCTCATAAACAGCAGTAAACAGAAATTGTTGAAGGGAAATTGTAGGATTTACAGAACATTGTTAAATAAAATAAACTAATCACAAAAAGGTTGGTGCAGTCACAATATCCCATACCTCCTGGCAGGTTAGATGTAAAAAAACTAATGAAAGCATGTCAAAAACATAAGACCCTGCTTGATACTCTTGAGCGTAATATTATAACAAAGTATGGGACGTCACTGAACATCTATATTTCATAAAATAGTGTGAGGGTCTTTCTAAAGGAAACGTGACAGAAAATGCTTTTGAAAATAAGATTTTGTCAGGAGTCTTTAAATAAATCCGCTTTCTTTTTTTGGTATTTGACTATAGTTTTATTTCTTTGCGATTGATTGGATTTTGAGTATTTTGATTTGTTGGATTTTTTTATTATTGTCTATATTGTTGGCATAATTCCTTGATCATATTATTTATTTATTGATTGTTATTTTTTGTAATATCATTTATTAAGCTGCTGCCAAAAAAGTTTTTTTCAACAGAGAGGGGGGAAAAATTGCGATTGCCTCGTTTGTTTATTTTTCCTTTATTTTCAAATATCTTTCTTTTTATTTTTCCTTTTGACTTGATGTCTTTCGAAATCATTTCCCTTTCTCGACAAAATAAAACAAAACAAAACAACAATTACAGACGATAAAAGAACAGTCACATTGAGCACGAACACGAATGTAAACAAATAATAAAAACAAAAAAACAAAGAGACAAACATAAGACATAACAGTCCTTCCAATGTAGTGAACACTACAATGATGATAGTAATTATGAGAAATTAATCCGCTTATTTTGTAAAAGATATTTGGTAAATTTTACTACTAAGAATCTTTTTATTTACACAGGTCAATCATCTTCTATTAACTGAAAATTGTATTACATTAAACAATGAAACCTTCTTGATCTCCTCTTTTTTTACCAACGTTACCACTTAAACTCATTTCCTCAACAGACCCGTCTCAGTCTGACATCAATTATGACCCAGCCTCCTTAAATGTGTCCATCAAATAGAAATAAAAGCCGTAAAATCCTGGAGTAATAAAAGAAAGTAAATTGGCAATTATAAAAGATTTTTTTTCAATTTTGAAAAAGTGATTTTATGTTAACTATTTATTATACTTCCAGTTAATTTTTTTATAGATTATTATACATTTATGACTTGACCGTCAATGATGACACATTTGGGAGGCCCAAGAATGTCTAAAAATAGACTGTATATAAGTAGGACCCCTGGGTCATTATGACGATTTAATAATATTAATAAATAAAAATTTTGGAATTTTTCTTCTTATATTAAAAATCATATTTATGATATATTAAAATTCTTGAACTAAAAAAGGAGCAAAAATAACATCAGTAGAAGATTGTTAAATCCAAGCTTTTACATAGGCCTTTAGTCACATTAATGTGATTAAAGTATTGAAGATGTTCAGTAATTAATATGTTATAGATTGAAGCATTTCAATTTGTTTTTAAATTAATTAATATTATCTAATAAATATGTATTTACAAAATAACCATTCAAAATCTTTTTTACGTATTGTAAACTTTATAATAAATATTTGTACAAGGGGACATATGTAACTGTACACGGTAGACGTTCTCCATACTTTGCGAATGACCAGGTTACCACTACATATTATTTAGGGTAATATAAAATTATACTTTTTTATAATAAATGATAAAAGTGGTCACTACATCAGTGTAGAAGCTATTACTTCTGGGAGAATGATCTGATTTCTCCTTTATATGTAAAGTGTTTCATTTCTGATTGGACTGAAGGATCGTCGAATGCGATAAACGATGGGATGGTTCGGCTTCCTCGATCGTTTTCAATAATTTCGACTTTCCCACGTTGGGAATAATCGACATAGAATAATGTTGTTTGTAAATAAAGACCGACAACGTCCGACATTTTTTATAATTTAGATGAATAATAAAAAATATGAGTTTTCAAAATTAATGATTTATTTTATGAAAGTTACTTCCGTATTTACAATTTTAAAAAGGATGAAAAAAATCGTCAGTTAAAACCACTATTTTTTTGTAAATAATTAATATAGTAATTTTAAATATATATGGATATTTATAATTACTAATATTGATTTTAGTTATGTTTTTTTTCTTTTTTTAATAAAATTAAATCAAGTTTTTGATTTAATTTAATCGTTTATTGTGTTTTATATAATAAATGATAAAAGTGGTCACTATAGTAGTGAATTGGCAAAAACGAGGATTTTTAAATATCTCAATAAATGGATTCAAAACTAACTCATATGTGTTTGCAACCATTTGCATAATTATTTACAATTATAAAGATCAAAGGAGAACGAATCAAAGAGAACGAAGGAGATTAACTTGCAAGTACAGTTATTGAATATTTTATGTTTCTTTCGATGTTTATCAAATAAAACAATACACAAGAAAGAATCTATGATTGAAATTTTTCTAGAAGAACTTTTAACAACCATGAACTAATGTATTTAGATTGTAAACTTCATTAAAGCTATCGACTTACAATTCACATTGCGAAGAAGTGGAATCAAAACATCAGTCTGTTGGCCTTCTTCATGCAAAGATCGGGAAGAATTGTTGGAAATTTGACATAAAATATTTCAGTTTCTATTGAGACAAGTGTAAATCTTGAAGAGGTTTAGGTAGTCTATCTTGTATATATGGTCGACATATATGTATATATGTTGTAAAATCAAAGGAAGAATTGTCCTTGCAGGGACGAGAAAACTTTCTATAAATGAAAAAGACAGATTCAATTAAGATTCAATAATGTTTTACTCAATATTTTTGGAATTTTATATAACAAATGTCAACGGATCTCAATTTTCCTTGAAAAATCTATTTCTCAAGTTTATGGTTGATAAAAAATATAAAAGATCATGATAAAAAATATTGATAGATAAGTTCGAAATAGGGAACAAAGATCTCATGTCAACAAGCCCCATTGCCAAATTAGTTATAGTTCTGTATAATCTTTTTATAACATTATATTATGTTTCTTCTTATTGTATCCCATTATTCGAGTGAAGTTTATCTTAAAGTATACCTAAAAGAAGAATAGTTTGTGGAGCACTGTTCCTTATAATTAAAAGTTATCTTTATTCGATCATTTTCTACAATTACAATTAACATTTAAGTCATATTTTATTTATTCATTTTTCAGATAAAATTGGTTAACATTAATCCATCTGATATCATCGAAGGAAAACCGGCAATTGTTATGGGTCTAATTTGGTTAATTATTCTCTATTTTCAAGTAATGAATTCATATTGATCTTGTAAATTTATTAGAAATGTAATTTAACAATTTCAGATTCAAGGAGGTGACTTGGAAAAGGGACTTGAAAAGACACGAGATTTAAAAAGTTCTACACCAGATAGTTCTAACAGCGATAGAAATGTGAAGTCCCGTTTATTGAACTGGGTCCAGGAAAAAGTTACAAGGTAAGTATATAAATTTCAGAATTCTTCTGAAAGATCTTCTTTGCAAATTTCTATAAGAAGTTAAGTAATAAATGTCTTTTTATAAAAGGATACAAAGAAGACAACGCATTTTGAGATAGGGATCACATCATCAGGCCAATCCACATAATGTATTAAACTAACACATTATACGGAAAAATACAATAATTAAAAAAACATTTGACCAATAAATCATTTAATTAAAATGAAATTATTTCATTTTTCTTAAAAATTAAGCAAAACTACATCAAATACAATCAATTTAATTTTCGCAAACTAATAATTGGCAGCTATCAATTACCGTTTGAGAAAACAGTGTGTTTACTCTATCGTTCCATAATTTAACAAGGTAATGGAAACGTATGAAAAAGATAGCAATAGACAGCCAACAAAAAGTTAATTTTTGAGATGAAACTTCTCACACTCAATGCAATACACTCAATTTTAGCCTTCAAATCAAGTCAAAAACAATCCGAAATCTCATCGATGCGATTCGAGTGAAATTTCTGACAAAATGGCAATCTGAGAGAACAGTGTGTTCTCTCATCTGTTCCAGGTTTGAGACTGGTTACATGCAGTTTGATTTCTTAAATTATGATTTCTTAAATAAGTCTTAAATTTCCGTTTAACGGATTTATCTGAAAAGGGGAATTTCAACTGATCCCTACGCTGGCTGTTCGAAGTCCACTGGAACGGCCAAAGGAATGCTAAATCATGGAAAATCCGAAATTGTTGGTCGTTTTTTACCGTGAGTCTAAAAAGTTTTTACTGGGAGTAAGTGGAAAGTTGACAACCTCTTAGTAGGCCTATCGGGGGGCTGTTAGTGCTTTTTAGTTGGGAGGATCCTCTAAAGAGTCTTCGACTCAATACCATTGAAAGAGATGGGAGGCACACATTCAGTATGATAACACATTTGGTCAGTTCAAGACAATCACACATTGAAAAAACAAATTTTGTTTTGAATTTCTTCGTTCTTTTTATATTGTTCACTACATTATTAATTTTATCATCAAAATATAAACATCAAAAAGTAAAATCTATGTACAAAACTATATACAAGGAATAAAAAGAAGATGACGTGTTTCGAGATGACAATAGCATCATCAGGTATCGTCACACCAAGTATTAAACTGACATATAATACGGGAATATATCATGATTAAATAACATTTTACCAATAAATCATTGGATTAAAATAACTTTATTTAATTTTTCTTAAAAATTAAGCAATATTAAATTAGCAAGAGGAATCACAGGTGAATGGGCTTAATGTTGTATATGATACTATCAAATTCAGAAAGTAAATCCAGAAAGATAAATAAATTCGATTTAATCCAATTATATATTGATAACATGTTTATTTAATTATTGTATAGTTGTATTTTTCGTAGTGTTGGTTATGGTTAGAAAGAATTTTGATGTCCCAATGTGAATGAATAAATGATATTGACAGAGTTTTGTAACTTGAATTTATATTCTGAAAATTTAAACCCAGATCCTTACTCTTATTTATAATAAGAGTATATCCTTATATCTCGTTTAACCATACCTCAAAGAAAATTATTTACTTTGTAGACTACTTTACCTTACTCATTCTTGATTTTAATAAATGAGTTATAGTGTCTCATTGATAATGAACCATAATACAACCTCTAATTTGTTTGAAGAGTAGCGATTTGCTTTACAAATCCTAATAGGTATTCTTAAAAATCATACAATTTCATCCTGCTTTTGTAATTGAAGAATTTCTTCGACAATTAATATTAGTTTCAATTTCATTAGTTGGGTACATATTGTTAATGAAGCTTTTTTCTGAGTCTTCAAAGGTTAATTAAAAATTTAGAAGACTATGTACAAAGTTTAAAATGTAAGAAGTTTTCAAATATAAGAAAAGTGTGATCAACATGTTTCATATGAAAGAAAGATAATTTTTCATTGATTTATTGTAGACAGAAGGGGTTAGAAGACTTCGAGAAAATTGAATCTCTGTTGGAGTAAAATTAAGGGTTATGTTTTCAATTTAAAAATGTCGTAACTATTTTATTTCAAACAAAATTCGTTTGTGTATTAAAATAAATCTAATTTATCAATTCAAATGGTACAAGTGCGAAGGTTTAAATATTGGAGGGTCAAGTGATCACTTCCGTACTAGGATTTCTGAACAAACTCAGTCAAATAGAAATAATTATAAATGCCAAGGTTATAAAAACATTTCAAACTTTTATTTTGTAATACTGGCAGCAATTATGAAAGGATTGTTACCGAAACAATATTTAAACCATACTTAAACGTGCAAGGTGATTCATCCAATCAGTTTAAAGTATCTTAAAGCATGTTTGCGGAAATACATAACAATAATTTCTCAGCTATATTACACTGAAAATTTCATAATGATAAAACTGATTTTTGTCAATAAAATTATTAGAAATTATGTTTTACACCATTTGATAATTTGATATTCAGGAATTTAAAATATCGGAAAAAAATAACAATGAAATAATTTTATAATTACATATATTATTCAGAACTTATAACATAACTATCACGGATTTCGGCAAAAGTTGGAAAAATGGAATCGCATTTAATGCTCTAATAAAAGTCTTCAATCCCGACCTGGTTGATATGAAAATAGTTATGCAAACAAATCCACAAGATAATATTGACAGAGCTTTTGATATCGCCGAAAAATATTTGGGAATAGCTAAATTATTGGATTCTGAAGGTGTTTTTGTTGTCTTAACGTATCTTTTTAACTCTAAATTCAGATGTTATGGCCGAGGAACCGGATGAGAAGTCCATTATGACATATGTCTCACAGTTCTTCTACTCAGATTCTTTAAGATCTGTCTCACCAGCAAAGAAAATAAAATTAACAAATCAGGTAAACAATCTTTGCTCATACGGCAATTTATATTTTTTCATTATATTTTAAGGAGCCGGTATCAAACTATGAAAATGAAAGAATAACTAAGATTAAAAATTTTATTTCCAAAGTGAAAGGATCGGATCTTAAAAGCATCACTCGCTTTGAAGAGTTTCACAAAATATTCAGAGTAAATAATAGATAATTTTTGTAGCAATTTAGTGTTTGCGAATTGTATTGTTAAAAGTGAACAAATGAATAGTAAACATATTTATTCTTTCTCTTTTGAACCTTGAGCTTTGTAGAATCTCACAAAAATTGACGGTACGCTTCTTTTGCTCGAATATCGATAACATGAACTTCTTCGGCGTTCTTGAAGTGAATTGCTTACCAGTTTTCATCGGCTTCCTCAAGCTGAGTGCAATTTGAGAGGTATCTTCGGATCTGGAGGTTTTCGTACCTTCAGTTAGGTTAATTGTAGTTGGTCTTTCTTTACACTTCACATTTATTAATCTAATATACAGTTATGTTTAATGCGATGTTTCCAAATGCCCATAGAACCGATGTTAAACAACGTACTGAAGTAATGTATATATTGACTTTCTGATGAAATCATTTATTAAGGTTAGAAAAGTTAAATAACAGAACCAGTGATCATTATCAAGCAAATTACAATTATGTGAAACTCAGTGAAATGAAGAGTCAGTGGTCAACAAAGCATTTCTAAGGCTATAAAGTTGTATGACCAACTCTTGGATCTACGTTGAACTTTATGTTTAAATGAAATGTACGAAAAAAGCAAAATCAATTAAACAACAATTTCGATTGCTAAGATTTGACTTGCAATGTTTGGATCCAAGATTAAAGGCTCACTTTAAACCGGAACTGAACCTCTAATATTTGGCAAGGAAACGAAAATCGTCTTCAACAATCGCTGATGTTATCTCAATTTTATAATTACTTACTTTCTGATTTTTACGATGTCAAATATGAAATGGAGCCAAATTTTTATAAATTAAACTCCATTTTTTTAAATAAACGTTTGACATTTTTAATTCAATCATGCACCCAGATTATTGAAACACATTCCTTTATTCCTTTGCTGTAGGAGCCCTGGTTCACGGGAGTCATTGAACTGTTCAAACATCATTTTCATAGCTATAAGAATATTAGGATTTTTCTCGAACAGTAGTCAGAATTCAGAAAGAAGTGATAATCAGTAGGTACAACATCTGGTAAGTATGGTAGGTAGATGACACCGGAGCCATATTATAAAGCAGCCATCGGTATTCTTCTGATGAATGAATCGTTTGAGACAATGTTTTACTAAACCTCATCTTCCGTTATGACTTGAGATAGAAAGTCTTTCCCTGTTGGCTTTATTTTCATCTGGTAAAACATTTGGTAGCCATCTGTTCGCCAAGTACTGCTTTCACATTTTTGTGCAAGTGTCAAAATACTATTGTGTGAGATAACGACAGCTCTTCTATCATATTATGAGATCTAGAAAATGTGTTATATGTCTGAAACGCTTTGATTAGATCTTTTACATCATCTTTAAGTAATGGTCATTCTCTTCTCAATTCATCATTAAAGACGAAATTACTAACCATGAATTTTGCAATTATTCAATGGCAATTTCACACAGATACACTGCCGGTGCCAAGTACCGAGTTAACCTTCATCTCAATAGCTGGCGCTCTCTTCCATTTTTTCACAAATATAAGTCAGTTTTTACCACGTTTTTATTAGCTTGCTTTCTTGTCTGTTTGTCTGTTTGTCTGTCTGGAACAAATCTTGCGATTGATTTTTCGACCACTTTCAGTCATCCAATTGAGCTGAATTTTT
>MQRK01208845.1:23064-34348 GCA_001938485.1 Girardia tigrina | reverse complement strand
AAATCGATTGTGATAAAATACTTTACTCCATTTAGTGTATTCAGCATTTCCTCAACATTTGGCATTGGGTATGCAGGTGTAACGGTGATTTTATTGAATTGCCGAAAATCTACACACACTCGAATGTCCTGTTTCTCCTTTTTCCAAACACAAACTAGATGGAAATTCTACTGTGAGCTGCATTTATCTATAATATCGGTTTCTTCATAATTTCGAATAATATCGTCCAGTTTTTCATCGAAATGTTTTGGTTGTCGATACGGTTTCACCAAACCTATTCGTGTATGTTGGCCTTGATTCGAGTTACCGTTGATTCGAGTAATTTTGCCTGTTATTCCATCGATTATTTCCATTATCCCTTTTCCATTGGTCACGCTCCCTAAATTTATTAGAGTTTTCATAACACTGTGTTCTTAAATGGCCTTTTCTATTACAATGACTACACTTCACGTTAGGGCACTCTCTTTTAACATGCCCTTCTTCGTGGCATGCCAAACAGGTAATTTTTCGCACTTTAAAATTTCTTCTTGTTTCTTGTTCTATGAATTTCTCGTTCTGTGGTCTTGGTGTTCTTTTTTTATTTTCCACTGTTCTCCATTCATTTTCTCTTTTTGTGTTATGTGCCGCTACAGGAGCATTTCTTTTCTTTTTATCATATTCGAACATTGTCGTTTGAATATCTTCAATCTCTTCAGATTTCTTGACACATCTAACAGCTATTTCTTTCTGTACGTTCTCTTCATCTATCAGATTAGCGTAGACCAAATTTGATAGTTCTTTTTTACCGAACTTTTTCTCAATTAACTTTTCAATGATTTCATCAACCTTTCTAAATGTTACTGTTGGATCGCTGGATCCAATTCTCATTTCTACCAGTTCCTTCATTAGATCCAGGAAAGATTTTTCCTTTGAAAACGCGGATCTTAGTTTCTCTTCACATGTTTCACCTGCCGCTGCTCCATATTTTATTATGATATCCGGAGTTGCTACTAAGATTTTCCTCTCCTCTGAAAATCCCATTATCTTCGCATAACCCTAAAGTTCGTTATGAATGCCTCAATTTTTGTTTCTGATCCATCAAAAATCTATGGACCTCTAATGTTCGGAATCAGGTGGTCGTGTGTCGCCATATTAAGAACACCAACATGGGTTTTCGAACTTTTATTTTCAATACGATTATAATTGTCTCTTGGACAACTCTTAGCAAAGCTTTCTTAATTCGTCATCGTTCTAAATTGATAAATTTTAGTTCATGTTTTTTAATAAACAATTATTCGAACAAATTTTTCATTATTTTCAGATTTTATTTTTAAAGTTTAAATTTTGTAATTTTAGTAATAATTTTATCTACATATTAATTTTATTTAAACAATGATTTTATGTAAAGAAAGAACATTTATTTAATTTAAAACTTAGTTAAAAGTTATTTACTTTATTTAAATTTTTAATATGAAAATTTGAAACGATTTAATATTTTTAAAGTTTTTTTAAATATCTTATGCTGTACTTTAAAATGTAAATTATACTCGAATAATTATTTATCGTGAACATCTAAAATATCAATTTTCCATCTGGGTGGGAGAAACACATTTCCAAATACTAAACTCAACATACAAAATTCAAAATACCAATTTCAACATACCAAATTTAAAATATTCCTCACAATAATAAAATTTGGATGTCAGAAGTAACTTTTAACAATAATTCCGAGAATATTCCAAGAACATTTAACATTCACAAAGATAGATAAAAACTGTTATAAAATGGAAAGATTTCCTTTACACGAAGAGATGAAAGGTGAGAATAAATAATAATGAAAAAATGTTATAAAATTGATACAAGGTAAAGTTATCCCTATACCGATGTGATCCTGACCCCTTCAAGTTAATACTCGTTATCTCTTCATTTCTATGTTAACAAAACTCTTTATTTATATGTTTTTATTAAATTAATTATTTACCTTTCTAATTTCTTGATGGATACTATTTATAATAAAAGACAAAAAGTCAAAGGCATCCTTAAAATAAAGTTTAAATAAGATATGCAAGTGAGTCTTGAAGAACTTGTTGTTCCGGTTTGGTCCACTTGATCTCCTTGATCAATGACTTCAAGATCTTAGTATTTTCGTGAGATGTGGATCGAGAATAATTTAGTTCTACAATAGGAAAATGATTATTTTTTATATAATTTCAGTGATACTTTCAAGCAAATCTAAGAGAATATTGATTTTGGAATTTTCAAACTGATCATTTAATCTGTGAAATTCTTCTACCATTTTGGGACTAGACGCCAGAGCCTGTACCAATGAGTTCATATAGCACGAGTTGTTTATGTTGATCAATCCACTGGGGCGTGACTTGGCGGTTATTGGGATGTGGGTCCCAAACAAGGTTTTTGGAAATGAAATTATCTTTTGTATAAATCTTGAGATCTTTTGATCTAAAATTACAAATTATACAATACTTTTGCTAATCATTAATTTACATAATATCACCCATGGGTACTCTTTTATTTTCAAGATACTTTTCAGATGAGAGTTGATCAATCCACTGGGGCGTGGCTTGGCGGTTATTGGGATGTGGATCCCAAACAAGGTTTTTGGAAATGAAATTATCTTTTGTATAAATCTTGAGATCTTTTGATCTAAAATTACAAATTATACAATACTTTTGCTGATCATTAATTTACATAATATCACCCATGGGTACTCCTTTATTTCCAAGATACTTTTCGGATGACAGTCAGTCCAAATAACTGTTGTACATTTACAAATGATTATTTATTTTTTTACATAATAATTCTTACTAAGATTCTTTATAATCGAACAACATAATTCCAATATTTTGTAAAATAAAGCACAAGGGCCTAAAATTAAAATCAAATAATCTAATATACAATAAATAGACGGTGCGTAAATCGCGTCGCGATCCTCCGTTTGTTGCGTATCATAAAATTTTATGATTTTACATATAGGTCGATGTGTTTATGGTTTAAGAAAATCGTCCCACAGACATTGTTCGTTTTCTCGCAAATTATTAGGTCGTCAAGTATGAAATTTGTAAATTTATTGGTAATCTACCAATACAAATATATGTCAAATTTATGTCATTCATCAAAGTATGCATCAACATTATCCAAACACTTTGCCATTTGAACAGTATCTTTGCAATTGAATTTTTTTCCTATCAATGATAGTCAGTTAGGGCTAGGGCTGGTGAGTATGGAGGATAATGCAGAATTGCTTACTCAAATTCCTGTAGTTTTGTCACTGTCTTAAGTGCAGTATGCGATTTTGAATTGTCGTACCTGTTTTTGTATAGTCCACCTGTTTACCAAACGCGGCTATTTTTCTGAGTTTCCGCATCATATCTTCCAATCGGTTTCAGTTGACATTTGCTGTGATCGACTAACCAAGTTTCATGAAGTCATATATTACACCTGCGACAGAAAATCAAACACTCATCATCAGCTTTGTTTACAAATATTGTGGTTTGGACTGTGTTTTGGTGCTTCATTCATGTCCACCAAGGTTGCTGAACGTTTGCAATTATCATATTGAATCCACTTTTTATCACGAGTGACAATTAGATTCAAAGCGTGATCATATTTATATCAAGAGAACTATCAAAACGCTTATGTTTCTGTTTCAACTTTTGTAAAAATGACTTTTCCAAACTTTTCACTTCACCAATTTGAGTCAAGTAATTCAATATTGTTTGCTTTGTAACAGCAAACGTTAGCGATTAATCATGAACATTTTGTGATGGATCCGACTATAAGGTTACGTTTATTTCTTCATTGTCTAACTGCGTTCCTGAGCGACCCAGAGGCTCCTTATTTGACGTTAAAATTGTCTTTCACGAATTTCGTGAACAAATTTGAGGCTGTCTGCTGCGTTGTAGCATTGCATCTGAATACATTATTGATGTTTTACATGATTTCTGATGCTGAGGTTCATTGTAGGACCTTGTATTTCATAATAGTTCAAATTTCTGCTTTTTCTATTTTTTATAAAAAAGTTATCAATGATTTTAATTGATTTCTATTGATTTTTTTCAATAGCAAGGATATGTAGCGATCATATGTGATTTAATGATGATATTTATTTTAATATTTTGATTTGTTTAAATTATTGGTTTATTTGACAAAATATAAATTTTGAACGAGATCACTGTTGTTTATTCTTTTTCTCCTTTTTCTAGCACAAGCTATTGACCATGTCATTAAAATGGAATTTTAGACGGAATTGAGTAGATACAAAAATTGGAGCTGGTCACAAAACTTCAGAAATTTGGAGAATTTTATTCAATTGTTTTTATTTGGCATAGCGTTTGTAGTGTATCAAGGCATGACGGAAGAAGAGAAAATCGATTATTTTGCTGTTAAAAGAGGCTTCAGCTTTTTCTTTAGATTGGCACAAGGCATACGAGGAATTTACCTGTTATTGATCGGCTATGGGAGAATCTGTCGATGGACATTTGACCTATCTGACACGGTTGAGCCTCATTGTTGGGGACTTACATGGGATGTATCTATTGTACACTTTTGTTAAAGAGGTGTCGAACGATGTGCAAAAGCAATTTCAATAACAATGTAGGAGCCTCTCAGGAGGTGGAAAAGGCCAGGTTGTTGGTGCGATCCATTGAAACATTTTTATTGGCCTGAAGCCAAGGTTTGTAGAGCAAATAACGTGTTTTTGTGTGGAAGCAGAGACCACATGGCTCGCTACTACTTGAAAGGTGCTGAAAGTCGTAAAGTTCAGAGCAACAATGGAAATATCAGTAGAAGATAATTGAAGTGCTATAATTGCAACATTATTGGTCATATATCCCGGGACTAGAAGTCAAAAAACAAACAAGGGGATGTCCTCATCTCTGAGTCAGTGTCTTACCCAATTTCTTGACGCAACATTTGCCAACATCAGACATAATTTTGAGTGGTCGGAAACTACAGCTCTTTTAAATACTGGATACTCAAGATCAATTTTGCTATTTGGAGAGCCCGTAAAGAGCAATGGGTAGAGAATGAGACGGATAGTATGTTATCTGATGCAGAGATGGAGTGTTTTAGATCCTGACAAGTACGTGTGGAAGTGATGGGCACAAGATTGGGCATGTAATGTTTACTGATGAATGTTGTGCCGGAGTTTGATAAATTGCTAGGTATAGACGCAGTGTGCTAGTTACGTGGCTTGTGAATAGATGCTGATGGAAGAGTCATGAGGTTCGATAATGCGAAATACGGTGGTATGATAGCGATGTCGGCAACGGAGCTAATGACCAAAGATGTGGATTAGATGCCGTGTAGTGGAAGTGACTTGGATACTTTCCTGTATTACAGAATCATGTCACATTGTATTATATCTCTGCGACACACAATGAAGAATTTACAAAGGAGATTGAAGAATGGATCTCATCCGGATATTTACTGGCATATGATGGTACAAGTAATGTAATAATACCCTTGATGGCGTTTATCCAGCTGAACAAGTCAAATGTGCGACTAGTGATGAATTTCCGAGAACTAAACGAGTATGTGTCAATTCCTACTTCCCAAGGAGATGTTTGCGGCAGCAAACTAAGATCTATGTGACAGATGGGGATGACTTGGCCATTTTGGATCTTCGGAAGGCGTATCTTTAGATTAAAGTAGATCAATCGTTATGGAAGTATCAAGTGGTGAAATATAACCTTACTCATCTTAGATTTAGTCTCAACGTCGCTCATAAGATGATGACCGCTATAGTGAACGTGGTCTTGTTTACTTAGTGCGGTCAGATGACTGATCATTTTCCAGTGACGGTTTGGCCGAGTTTTGCATGTTGTTATATCATGTTGTGTAGAATGTCATGTCCATGATTAAGAGCATACAAGAACGAATTCTGATGGAAGATGACCCAGAAGGTTGTATGGAAAACTCCATTGAATGGGGTGGCTAACGTATGGTATGATGCGAGTAGTATAGCCAGTGCTGTTTGTTTTGAATTTGGCGATCAAAGGCCCTTCCTTTTTATATTCTTCAATCAACACATCTTCTTGTCATTTTCCAGATTAATTTTCTTGTCAATTATCTCCTTCTATGCTTGAAGCAGTTTTCGACGTTTTTACTACGTTCCATTTCCTCTTCAATCTAAAAGGATGTAATAATAATATTTATTCAGCATAATACCCTAATTTCGAGTAAATTTTTCACTTGTTCTTCTAATTTTCGCTTGTGTTTAATTGGAGCGGCTTTTTCGGCAGCTTTATACTGTTCCTTTTTCATGCGTAGCCGTTAAATCCTTTTGTTAAAAGTTCCTCACCCATGGGATACATATAGTAGGTCTGTTTGGTGGCCTCCAAAAATCCACTCACCATGATCCAAGTGCCAACGGTAATTACCACCATTCTAAAGTGCTAACAATTGTTGGTAGAATTCTGAGTGATCAGCAGCCTGGACTGGGAAGTCATGATCCACGAATAGGATGCATTACCTCAATTGTGCCTTCATTGTTGTAATTTCTTCAACATGCTTAGGTTTAGAGAGGTCAGGGGTGCTACTACTAATAAATTTCAGCAGAGGCGCATCTTGCCTTATCCGAGCAATTTTTCTCTCTAGGGTTTACCCTTTTGCTTGTGAAGAAACGGCATATATTCCGCTAATTTCTAGCCGAAAATTTTTGCTGCATTTTGTACAATGTGCACTGTTTTTATCAACTCGTACTGGACTCAACCACCTTTTAAATGGTAATCCATTAGTACCAATCTTATTTAAACAGTCTTGCTGAAATGGGGTCCTTCTTGGTTTGCTCATTTAAAATATTTGATGCATGGGAGATGATTCGGGGTCGGGGAAATAAAAGCAGAAGTTGCTGCGAATTTGAGAAGTTTGCAGCGTGCCTATAGACGACCACCCTGGAGAAGTAATTATTCCGTGTGATCTAGAGATCAAAGGGGAATGTGTGATTTACTGATGATATTTATTTTAATGTTTGGATTTGTTTAAATCATTGGTTTGTAGGGTAAAATAAAGATTTTGAACGAGGTCACAGTTTTTCATTCTTTTCATCTCTTTTGTAGCAATATAAAGTAATTATCAAATTATAACTATTTGAATTTATTGTAATCATGCCTACACATTTCATAGTTGACATCCTAATACATAAAATAATCTTTAATTTATTATCCAATGAAATCATACGGAAGCAGTAACATTAAATAAAATGGGTGACATTGACTTTTAACGAAGGTTTTATTCGCAAACGGTCTTCGCATCGTAGTTTCAAATGACATCAAATTTGAAATGATAAATGCATTTTAACATAATATCACAAAGCAGCAGCAACAGTTGAGAATCTAAATACAATTAATAAAATATTTAACTGTGAAAAATTAAATATAATATTATAAAAAACATTTTCCAAAAATTTAGAATTAATCTAGAACAGTGTTCCCTAGCCTTTTTGTGCCATGTCTAACACAAGTTTATCATAAATTGTAATTGCCTCTCCACTTCCTTTCATATAATAAATAATTATACAGAGTCAGGCATATAATTTGTTTTGCATACATAAGTTTTGATATTGCGCAATTGATTGTTCACCCAAGTAAAACTAGAAAATTGTTAAGAAAAAACAGCAGATTTTCAAAATATTTATTAGAGAACGAAAAACTTTGAAAATGAAAAATGCTTACCATTAATAATGATTGAGTTTTATCTAAATATTTAAATTTAATTTTTTTAAATTTTAATCTTTATATTGGGCAGCTTATATATATATATATATATATATATATGTGTGTGTGTGTGTGTGTGTGTATTTATGGAATTTAGAAACCTGTTTTTGAAGGCCTTCTGTTTGATTCTGAGTGAGAAAGTGGGGGTTGGAGATACTTACTTGCCAGGAGCCGAACCTTCGTCACGATTTCAATATTTGTGTTTGATCCATTTCACGAATATAATTCGGCGTATCCTGAAAATATTGAATCTGTTGCCCAACACATTTAACCAGCGTCAATTTTAAATTCCCACCTTTTCTCCCGATCAATTGAGACACTTGTAGCAAGTTATCGAGGATACAATCAAAAAATTGCAACGTTTCAATTAAATCTTTAGAGACTATATGGTAATAACGAAGAACTGTAGTGGAAATATCTGTCGATATTCGTGATATCTAATTTAGACATAACATCAATTCTATAAAAGGAAAACTTTCCCAATTTTGTTCTTTCTTTGTGTGTTATTGATTTTATAATGTCTTTTTTACAAATCTTGTTAAGTGTAAAATTTGTACTATTGGATTATTTCATTTTTTTAAAAACTCATCATTTATCTTGTAAAATTTTTCTAAATTGATAAAAAAATAATAAAAGAAAATTTCAGATAATAAAAAGAAATTAAATAAAAAAAGGTTTAATAAAAAAGAATTCGATTAAATATGATTCGAATTTAATTTGTTTGTTTAACTGAATTAAATAAAATTTTGATGAGATTTATGAAATTCGGAATTTGTTTAAATCGATCGTTATAAATTATTCGGAGCGAATTTGATATGGAATATTGTAAATATTGTACATTGAATTAAAAATTTGTCATATTATTTTTTTGAATTTCTCGACGATTTTTCTCGTTTTTTCAAATATAAATTTAATGACCGGAGAAAAAAATTGGGATGATTTGAGTCGAATAGCTAGGACGCTAGAGAACACATCGGATGATAAATTAGTCGTCTTCAATCAATTGTGGTCGCGAGAAAACAGAGAAATGAAAACCAGTGCTGATTTAAGCACCAGTTTGAAAGATAAATATTTATTTAAAACAGTGTCGATCGATATCTGGCGGATTCTTGACCGGTTGAGTGAGGCGAATGAAAAAAATGTGGAATCAGTTGCGCGAGACAACTCTAAAGACAAGAAAAACGGTCGAGACAGTGCTCTCTCAATCTCATCAGCCAATGATCACACAATGCAAAGACAAAGTGAAATTCTAATCGATTATCAGTGCGAATATCAGCGTACGCTAGATAACATTATCGTTCTTAGAGAGCGCGAGAAGTTATTTAAAACGGTGAAAGTCGGAGATATCAGTCGCAAATTGCCATCGTTCGGAAAACTGAAACACGATTTCGAAATATTCAGTGAGATTGAGTTATGTTTCCCCTCCGTCTCGGAAACACTGATTTCCCCACCCCGGGACCCCGCAGCCATGCTGCGCCCGCTCTCACACCAACACATTCTATTCAGTCCATTTTCTTCAAACTTTGCACACTTACTCATTCTCGATGACAATAAATGATTATGTAAAAATTTGATCAAAAAAAACTTTTTAAGATCCCAAAATGAGAAAAAACGGAAAATTCGGAGTTCCCGAGCAATATTAATTGCAAGATATCTACTTATAAATTATAAGTCGTTTATATTAATTTTTAATGTGTTTTTTTAATTAAATTTTTTTTAATTTTAAAAACTTTGTTGACAAAGTAGAGTTCTGTCTGCATAAAGAATGGATATAAAAATTTTAATTTTTTGATTTACTAGTTGCTAATTTAGATGATACTTCAGTTTTAGACTAGGGAGTTGATAACGGTGATGTAAGAATGTCCTCTGATCTTGCGTTAGGCTCAGTGAGCCCCATGTTTCCCAGGTAGATTTCAAATGGTCGTCTAAACGGAAAATAGTTTACAATCAAGAACTTTGTTAACTTTATTAATTAGTAAATGTTCATTTCATTATAAAAGGTAAATTACTTTCTCAGAGGTAATCAATTTTACTCGATAACACGTAGAGCAAAGACATACTAGAAATACGTGCAAATCTCAATTTAAAATAAAACCCAAAAAACACGAATATTTTTGAATTTTCTTTGATTTGATTAACACTAATCATAAATATATTTAGAAAAATTTCGCTCTTCCATTTGACGAATCATTCGAAGAAGTTCAATTACGAACGGAACATGATTATAGACAAATAATAAATATGCAAATAAATATTTTTCATTTTATTAATAAAAAGATTATTTATTTTTTTTAATTTATTTTAAAACGAAAAGTCCATTTTATTCGATAAAGGAGTTTTAATGAAAACAAAGATCGAATGAAAACCATAAATATAAACAAAATAATTTATCTTTAGAATTATATAATTTATACGTTAAAATCTTTATTATTAAAATAATATAAATAATATCCACTCACCCATTTACAAATTTTAGTCACCGACATTTGTTTGCATTGAATTTTACCAATGATTTTTACCCCAATGAGAATGGTCCTTGATGCCCTTATTATCTATAAATAAACGACTATTGTAAACTGATTAATTTTTGATTTCACTTTATATTTATTGGATTTGGACTTCACTCTTTTATGGAATGATGTCCATTCATGTTCGCTCAGGGTTCGATAATTGTGACACAGATTGTACTACAGAATACGTTTAACAGGTTTTCAAACGATGATACAAATTGAAATTATAATGTGCAAATTGATTAAAAGAATATATTTATTTAAAAATAAATTTTTACGAATATTAATAAAATTTTTTAATAAAATTCAAATTAAATTTTTATTTTTAAAAATACTGTTTAATCTGTTTTCATCAGCTGATTTTTCTACAAAAAAATATTTTATACCAAATTAATTTATAAAGAATATTTTCAAATTCAAACTTAAAATATTTAATTATCATTCTAATTAATTGTTAAAATTTTCAATTTGATTTCAATTACAAATAATTATTTAAACTATTTAAATTTGGATCAGTGAACTAAAAGTCAACTAACTCATAAAGACAAAATTTTTTATTTATTTTAATGTGAATTTGACCATGGGTGCTGGTGAAAAATTAAAACTTAAAGACGAATATCGTGTTTTTAAAGACAAATGAACTGCTAAATATTGCTTCAAGAACATTGGGAACAAAGCAGTTTGGTTGCTAAATCGTGAGTATGTGAGAGTATTTAAAGAGTGTAACTTTAAAAGACACCACCTGACAAAAAATTTGAATTTTAGACACAATTTACGAACAAAGTGATAAATATGGAACGTCAATGTTAATAATTTAAAGAAACAGCAAACCATGTTAACCAAACAATATGTAATACAATATTCTGAAACCGAAGCAACTTTTGTGCTGTCCTATGAAGTTGTAAAACGGAACAAGCCTTTTTATTAAAACGAGCTCATCAATTATTAGGTGTACAAGTATGAAATGCGGATTAAATTTTGAAAAGAAATATGTTAAAAACAAAAGAACGATAAAAAAAGCTTTATTCAAAATATGCTCCATTACTAATGATACATTTG
>MQRK01208845.1:10740-22047 GCA_001938485.1 Girardia tigrina | reverse complement strand
TTATGACATCATTGCCTAACCATTGACCTACTTTTTGCATTGTGCACAATCCGTTTTCTGAAATCCGCATTTCATACTTGTACACCTAATAATACTTATCAGATTCAGGAAGCATAATGTGTCTGAAGGGTAAACAAAATTTGACAGAACATCTTTATCAAGGAGAATTGTAATCAGGCATTCTGAAAAGACAAGTGATAATTTGATGCATCAACTTCTAGATGCAAGCAAATATTTTTTATACTCTCTTGCGTTGATCGAAAGTACGGATTGTTCGTATTTATTTGGGGAATAAACTTTCTTTTTGAACTTACTGCAAAATTCCTTTGTTTTGAGCCACTAAAAGACACAATCACAAGCCAAGATGTATTCAATGCTGTTGAGACTTATGTTGTGAGAACTGGATAATAGTGAGACAATATTTAGATATTGATTTCAGGATCCGGGGTATCCAACCCGTTCTCGTAATTTTGCTACAAAAAAAGAGACTTCTTGATAGTTTAAGATGTGGAAACAGTGTTAAAAAGACCAGGCTATCCAAATGAACAATCGGTTCTCATTTATTTATTAAAATATTTTGAGCCGCACTGAAAAGTTCGTGATTCTAGCGTGATCCAATAATTATACCGTACTGAAACACATACTGAAATGTTTCATTTAAGGTCACGTTTCTACTTTCATAATTGTATTTCCAAAATTTCAACTTCTAATCGATAAAATTTTTAAAAATTATGATCAGATTAGATATCTAGAAATTGGCACAGTAACACAGATTTTATGGATCCTCATTTGAAAGAAACATAGTCTTTACCGTGAGACAGGCGCGTTGCCAGGGGGGGGGTGATTGGGTGGATTTCCACCCCCCCCCTGATAAAATGCCCTAAAAATTATTTAAAAAAATTATTACGAAAAACAAAACTTAGAGGAACGGAACCTCTCGTTTTTCCCCCAATTAAAATCCAATTGGGCGTTCCCATTTTAATCTACGTTTTCGGCCCTACTGGCGAGGCTGAAAACAAAGATTAATATAGAAACCCTTGATTGGATTTTAATCGGGGAGAAAAAGAAGGTCCGAGGAATGTTTAAGGAGCTTAAGGATCGTTTAAGTTTAGAGGGTTAAAATCGGGAGACACCCCCACCCCTGAAAAAATTAAAACATAATTAGCTACCCCAATTATATTTAAGATTGCTAGATCTTTCAGGAATTTTTTTCCACCCCCCCTCTGCAATCCTGGCTACGCCGCTGTCCTGAGATTTTGTTTTTTCCACCGCAGACTCATTAACAATATAAGTGTTTTTAAAAAAGTATTTTTTCATATTTAATTTGTTTTAATGTGTAATCTGAAATAAACTTTAATTGTCATAATTAAAAATTTTCTTTAATCGTTTTTTTTCTTAGAAAATGTTATTTTTTAACAAAGTTTAGATTAGTTTTTTCAAGATATAAAATAAGAAAATTCTTTTTAGCAATATTTAACTTTTAAATTAATTGTTAATTTTTGATGAAATTCCAAAATCTGTCTTTGCAATTAGCCTCAATTAATAAACCTTTTTTCTAAAATTTTTATTCATCTTATATGATGCCGAAGTAACTGAAGTAACCTAACCTGATTTCTCCTTAGAATTTATTCATGATATTATGACCGAGACAAAAATCTTGCTATCTTCACTTCTTTCTAAAGGGTTTTTATCTAGTTTTTCAAATCATTATAAATGAATTCTTATAAAAATATTTTTCAATGATTGACCATTTATTCCTTACTTACAGAATATTCGTGATGATCTTAGGTCATTTCATTTTATTTTTTATTATATTTTTGTTCCATTGTATTTTATTTTATTGTTGAGATAATAAATAATAAAAGTTTAAAAATAATAAAATTTTGTTTTAATTAACAGATAAAATAAGGTTTTATTTATCTTTTTATCCAAATAAATATAATTTATATATAAATAATTAAATTTAGAATAAATAGAAAGGTAAACAGTTAAGAATTTATAGAAATATATTTTTAGACGAAAGTATAAAAGGATAAATATAAAACGGAAAAGATTTAAAGTTAGAAAGAGACCTGAATTATATTTAAGTCAAGAAAAGGACCCTTAATTATATATAGCTAAAGACAGAAAAGATAAAAGAAGAACTGTAAAAAGGAAAAGATTTCTTAATTAATAAGTACAAAAATCATTTAAAAAGTCAAAACAGTAATTATTTTTCGGAATTTAATCTCCGAAATAATTATAAAGCAATTTCCTGACTGATAATAGCCGTAATTATCAGTCTACTATTTAAACCCAAGGCTGCAATAATAAAGAAAGAGAAAATCGACTCAATTGAAATTGCGCTAATTGAAAGTACGAAACGAAAAATATTATTATTATATATTTTTAATAAATATATTTTTATATATTTCAAAATCTACTTGGAGCAAGCGAATTTAGTTTCTCCATCTTACCCAATTTTTAAATTCACCTAAATAAGATTAAGTTGTTTTTAAAAATACACATTTGTACATTTTTTATATCAACAATAAATATTTTATTAAAAAATCTTCTTGATTTTTGATTTCCCATTTTCATATCACCTCGATACCCCAACATTATACATCTGCTGTGTGACAACGATAACTGACCCAGTCAAGCGCAAGCCATGTTTTTTCTCGAAAAAATGCTTTCACTTAAAAAGGAGTAACGGTATCAATTAATATTTCTTGGCGTACAAATGGTTGATTTTATTGTAAAAAATAATCAATAGACAAATCATTGCTTACCAGTTTACTTTGCACTTATGCATGAAATTAATTCAAAGTATTAGTAGAAAAATTCATTGTTTGACTTTCGATTTATATACAAATCAAAATAAATCTATATATTTGTCTTATGTAAACAACATTACGCATAAGAGATTCAATAACTTTGTAATGACAAAGTCAGTTATAATTAAATCATTTGTTTTTAAAACAAATTAAGCTAGTTTACAAAATGCTAAATAAAAACATTTCTAGTAATGAATTTTCTCATTCTCAAAAATGCGGATATTAGTTTTATATTGGTTCTATATTAGTTCTATTAAATGGTAATTAACACACAAATTTGAATCATCCAATGAGAACGCGGGCTTTGTGTTATTTAGAGAACAGCCAATAGGGTTCTTAGCAACGAGTAGTGAATTAGAAATCAATATTACAAATCGATATTTGCAAAGTGACACTGAAATAAATAATCGATTGTCACGGAAATGGATCTATTAAAGAAATGTAAAATATTTCGAATATTTTATAAGGTAACTCCTATTCACTATTGTAATGTTTTTCTTTAAAAAATGTTCTGTCGAAAAGATGATCAAAAACGCCATTGTGGTTAAAGTACGATTTGCATCGAAAAATTTGACCTTGAATGACAATTTAAACAAAAATTTTGAATTTCATTTTTTTTAAATAGAAATATTATTTGAAAGGAAATTCGAAAGTAACGAGTGTTTATGTCAGTTATATTTCCCAAATTAGTTCAACACATTCACAACTACCGATCGCACAGAACTCACATTTAAAATACTTTATGTTTCCATTAAAACTTGAAAAATATAAATTGTAAAAATTGGATGTCCGATTCTTCGAGAATTTGCGGCTGTTTTCAGATTAAAGATTAAAATAACCAGTTTTTTGAAAATCATATTTATTTACCTCTGGAAGTAGACATCAGTCAAACTGTAATCATTCGTTCTGCAGACTCCTCGTGTCCCCATTGAAGAAGGTTAAGGTTAAGACCGTGCATATGTTACAAAGGAGTAATATTAGTTTGTTGTTAGGACTAAAAAATGTTAGGAAGATTTTTGAAATAAGGTTAAATATGCACAAATTAAAGTTTATATAAATAGTTAAATATGTAAATTTTGAAAAAAGGAATTACTAAAATTAAGATCATATTAAATTGTTAATAATTAAAATTTTTTGAGATTTAAATATAATATAAAAATTAAAATGTATAATTTTTATGTGTAACGATTTTTAAAAATTAATAAAATTAAACGAAATGATTAAATATTTTAAAATGTTATCATAATTTAAAATTGATTTATAAAATTAAAATAAAAAATCAAATATTAATATTACAAGTATTTTTATTTATAAAAAAAAGTTTAGGATTTATAAAACAAATTGTTTCTCAAAAAAATAAGTTTCTTTAAATATTAGATTTAAATATTTTTTGTGTTGTATAATAAAGTTTTGGGTGTCTGAAGTAACTCTTAATAATATTTCCGAGGATGTTCCAAGAACCTCTAACAGTTGTCAAGTATGAAATTGGTAAATATTACAATAAATTTAAATAGTTATAATTTGATAATGAATTAACATTTTGTTGTCTCAGTATTTTTCGTTTGATAGCTACCTATTTTGAATATTTAACACATCAATAAAAATTAATTAAAATTATTGATAACTTATTTCAATAACAGGATTTTGAAAAATAGAAAAGGCAAAAATTCAAACTATTATGAAGAACGAGTTCCTACATAGATCCTCAGCATAAGAAACCATGCGAAGCAACAATAGTGCATTCAGATATATAATGCTACCACTCAACAGACAGTCTCAAATTGGTTCAGGAAATTCGTGAAAAATAATTTAAACCTAAATAATGAGTCTCTTGGTCGCCTAGGAATGCAGGTAGACGAAGATGAACTGAAGGTAACCGTTGAGTTGAATCCATCACAAAAGTACTCATGATTTATCGATAACCTTTGCTGTTTAAAAGCAACAATATTTAATCACTTGACTCAAATTGGTGAAGTAAAACAGTTGGATAAGTGGATTCCACATGAGTTAAAAGGAAAGCAGAAGCAAAAGCGTTTGAATACTTGCTTGATAATACTTTCTCGTTATAAATATGATCAACTTTTGAATCGAATCATCACTTGTGATGAAAAGTGAATCAAATATGATAATTGAAAACGTTTATCAAGCTGGTTTGACATGAACGAATCACCAAAACACAGTTCAAACCATAAAATTTATCAAAAGAAGCTGATTGGTGTCTGCCGTATGTGTAATCCATTGAGACTTTATGTCTACAGCAACCAATTACAATATATGATGCACAAATTCAAAGAAAAAAGGCGCTTTTGATAAACAGTTTGACTTCCATCTTAATCCGTGACAATACCTAACCACATACTGCACTTAAGACAGTAGTAAAACTACAGGAACATCGTTTAGAACTTCTGCATCATCCTCCATACTCACCAGACCTAACCCAAGTGACTTTTCTTTTTTCAATTTTCACAACGTTTGAAGATGCCGTTAAAATGGCTTTCCAGCAATTTATAGATTTCCGCTCACCAAATTTTGATTCAAAAGACCTCAAGAAGCTGCCACTGAAATGGCAAAAGTGTGTGGATAATATGGGAGCATATTTTGATGACTGACGTAAATATTTTTATTGGTAAATTATCAATAAACCTTGATTTTAGTTCTATGAATTTCATATTTGATGAACTAATAAAATGTACACATAGTTTTCCTTAAATAAAAAATCTTATTCGTACCTTGAGATTTCTCTGGTCTTTTAGAAATTTATGTTTTTTGTAGCTATGAACGTACGCCTCTCTCTCGCGGCAACCCGCATATGCCTCACAGAAGCTAAAGGAGCCGAGTCGGTTGCACCGAAGTACCGATTGTGGACGTTGTCAGAGACATTTCCACATCCCGCTCGGATAGCATGCCTATAAAAAAAACGATAAAATATCCACCAATTAACTTGATTGGTATCAAATATTTTATCTTTTTTTTTATATTATAAAAATCTCAACAAGTTAAGCTGTCGAATATCAACTAACTTGTTTTTAGGGTGGTAGGAACAAAAAATGATAACTTTAAAGAATAACTTTTTAATAAAAATATCACTCACAACTGGTCAAACAAAAATTCTTCAACGTCAATTAAATAATGTCAACCAAATAAAATGATTAGGATAGACCACGTAATATTGATTTCCAAAAAAAATAATTGAGACTGATAATATGAGCGAAGGGAATCCAATTTAGAATTAAAGCAATCCTTTTAATTTGATATGGCAAATTTTCGTTATTATAATTATTAAATTTGTAATTGATTTTTTTTTAAATTTGAATGACATTTGAATTTTTTATTAAATTACATGTTTGATCTAGCTGTCAAGGCAATTTAATGCTTTCTGCTTTTCTTATTTTATTTTTTTTAGTTGTAAGTTCAACTCCTCATCAAACGGACGAAAACAAAATCTTTTCCTTTCCGAAACCTTCTTCATCTATTGCTCTTCTGATTTACATTGGTTTTCTGATTTTTCTCTCTAAAACCACGAATTAAAAACAAATAACAAACCACGACACAGACACTGAAACACAAGTAAATAAAAATCGACAATTCACATACAATAACAAAGAATAAAAAAAAGCAAAAAAAATAATATATGATCACACACAAAAAAAACACAATCCACTCTATTAAATGATGTGTCGGGTTATTACAGTAGACCCACCCTGGGAAAACGGAGTGTCAATAGATGTATTAAATTAGTTTAATGTTTCGTAAGTTGTAGGTTTTGTCTTTGTTATTTATTTTTAGTGTTACTGTATTCTTGCCTGTTTTAATTATATTGTAAGGTCCGTCATATTTGTCATCAAAGCCATTTGTGTTTTGTATTTTGATGTATGCAGTCTTTGCGTCTGTTTGTTTGTTTGTTGTATTTGATGATTCTTCGATCGTTCTTTTGAAAAGTTCAAAATTGAATCTTATTCCTATTAATTTCTCGTAAGGTGATTTGGAGTCCAAACTGTTTGGTTTGAGTCTGAGTGCAAGACAAACTTCCGGAAGTTTCTCCAACCAATCTGAGTTGTTGCATTTTGTTCGTAACGTTTGTTTTAAATATCTGTGAAAAATTTCCACTTTCCCGTTTGATTGTGGGTTGTATGTTGTTGTTTTAATTTTCGTTATATTGAATTTTTCACATAAATTTTGAAATTGTTTTGATACAAATTGTTTTCCTTGGTCAGTAATTAGTCTTTTTGGTGGTCCATAGTGTACTATCCATTCTGATTCAAATTTGTTGCAGATGGAATTTGCAGAGATATCTTTGATTTTTATAACCTCAAACCAGTTGGTTGTTCTATCTGTGATTGTAAATAGATATTTGTACTTTCTGTTTGGTGGAAGTGGACCTGTTAAATCTAAATGTAGATGTTCTAGTTTGTTAAGTAATTCATAATTAAATTTGTGTAAAAGGTGTCTTTTTGTTGTTTTGTTCTTATTACAAATGGTGCAATTTCGTATGAATAGTTTTATATCTTTTCTGAGATTCTTCCAACAGACTTGGTGTTTTAAGATATCGTATGTTGCTTTAAAACCGTAATGTCCGAGTTCATGGATGTTTTTGATGCATTTAGATCTTAATTCTTCAGGTATTAACGGTCTAATGATACCAGTAATTGATTTATCATACCAGATGATTTTGATTTTTTTTAGGGTGAGAGATTGATCTTTACATTCAGCTATAGTTGAGTCTTGTTTGTTTTCTAACTCTTTGACGTCTAAAAAATTGAAGAAATTTATTGTATTGACTGTATTTCTAGACAAAATCTGTCACGATATTTGATTTACCCGATATGTATATTATTTTGCAGTCGAATTGCGAAATATAGCATGTTTGGTTGAGTTGTCGTGGACTTGGGTTTTTTAAGTTTAATGCGTTTACTAGAGGTTTGTATTCTGTATTTATCGTAAATGTACGGTGTTCAAGATATTCTTTGAAATGCTTAATGGATAATAATATTAATATTAACAATTAATATTACTAACAATTCGCGATCAAAAGTGGAGTAACGATTTTCGGTTTTGTTGAGTTTTTGTGAAAAGAAAGCTATTGGAACTTCTTGATTGTCAAATAATTGTGTTAGAGTAGACCCTATCCCGAAATTCGAAGCGTCGGTGGTTAATATTAGGTCGCTATCGGGTTGTAACATGTGTAATTTGGTGATGTGATTTAATTTTTCTTTAATATGATTAAATGTTTTGATCGATTCTTCGGTCCAATGAATTATTTGGAATTTGGTTTTTTTCTTAATCATGTCGGTGAGTGGTGCTAGAATGCTTGAACAATGTGGAATAAATTTATGGTAAAAATTTACCATTCCACAAAATCTTCTAATTTCCTGGACATTTTTGGGCGGTGGAATTGAATTTATTGTTTCCATCTTCTCTTTGATAGGACAGATTGTATTTTTCTCAATCGTGTGTCCGAGGAAATTGATTTGAGTTTTGTTGAATTCGCATTTTTTAATATTGAGGTTTAAACCATTCGTTCTGAGAATTTGTAAGATTGTTGTGATGTGAGTCTTGTGCACTGCGAAATTTTTACTGCCGATGAGAATGTCATCAAAATAAACTACAATGAAGTCGATACCCCGGAATATGTTGTCCATATACCTTTGGAAAGTGGAAGCAGCGTTTTTTAATCCGAAAGGCATCTTGATGAATTCGAAAAGACCAAAAGGTGTTATTATTGCCGTTTTCGGAATGTCTTCGACCGCCATAGGGATTTGGTGGTAAGCTTTTTCGAGGTCCAATTTAGTGAAATATTTTGCGTCTTTTAACCTCGTTGTTACGTCTTTTATTAAAGGTACTGGGTATTCGTCTTTGATGGTGATTGCGTTCAGGCGTCGGTAATCGCCACATCACCTCCATGTATTGTCTTTTTTTCTTTTTCATCAGTAGTGGTGAAGACCAGTTTGAAGACGATTGTCTGATTATTGCCTTATCCAACATTTCTTGAAAGATTGTTTTAGCTTCTGTTAATTTTTCGGTGGTTAATAATCTAACTTTCGTATGAACTGGAGTTCCTTTAATAATGATTTGATGTGTCGTTGCATTTTTTAATGTTTTGTATTGATCGATTTTTGTTGTTGATAAAATTTCTTCTATTATTTTCTGATTTAGGTTTGTAATATTATTGTCGGTTTTAATTGTTTTGTTATTGATTCTGTTGTTGTCTTTATCAACTGTTGTTGTGTTCATGTTTTCCTTTATATTTAAATTTTTAATCTCATTAATGTCGTTTATAGTTTTTATTTTTTTATTTTTATTTATTTTGTTAGTATTGTTGTTGATGTGTGGCTGCGTTGTGTGTGTTTTTAATAGTGTTTCAAGTGTGAGAACTTTGATTTCCTTTTTAAATCCGGAGTTGTAGTATGTAGTTATTTTTGCTTTCTTTTTGTGTTTGATTTCGTGATTGATAGTACCAATCCTTCTTGAATTGTTCGTCTTTAGATTAATCATTGTATTGTCTTGGTTTATAAGTTTCTTAATCCTTCTCAGGTGTGAGTTAATTTAGGGTAAATGTTGAGCTTTTCGAGATATTTTCTGATAATGAGACATATTTTGCAATGACTGGTTCAAACAATTACTTTCTGATATAATTGTGCACTAAATGGTTGTCTAATAAATAAATATAAGATTTAATTTTTGATAAGCTAAGATTTAGCAGCTCTTATAATGTCTCAATAATTGGATTCATTGTTATAATAGTTAAACAGAACATCATCGATTTTTATTGTTGTAAAAAATATTGCTAAGAAATCACAACTGTTAAGAATATTCACCATAAATGTCAACACAAAGTTACGTCCTTGTAGATCACTTGGTCCAGCTATAGACCACGCTGAAAAGGGCAACCCTTGCACTTGCTCTGTGAAACATAGAAATGGATTGTTAAATCCATTTAATAAAATTGATATTTTTAACCTTGTTCGTGTTAGAAACATCAAAATTTTTACTTGAAAAGTTATTCATAATGTTTCAATTCTCGAATATTCAAATTTATTGAAAGAATTTATTTTTAAGAGTTCATTTACTATGAATTAAAAATTTAAAAATGAATAATAAAATTATATTTTTTTCTACAATTATATAGAAGCTTTAATTAAATAATATTTTTAATATAAAGGGTGGGCCAAAAGTAACTACACAATTTATTTAACCTATAGTTTCTTTTCCTTTTATTAAATTTAACAAACAATAAAACAAAAATAAACTTTAAAAGTTATATTTTATTAATTTATCTTTTAAAGATTACATTATTTAGGTGTTTTCTATTTCCCGAATGACAAATTCTATATCTTTCTATAGCAGTTTCCATTACCCTGTTTAAAACTGATGGATTAATCGATCTTATTTCCTCGGTTATAATTTTTTTCAGATCTGATATTGAACTTGGGTTTCTTTTGTATGCACAGTCTTTTAGATAACCTCATAAGAAGAAATCAGGTGCGTTAAGATCTGGAGATCTTGGAGGCCACTCAATGTTACCACGTCTTGAAATAATTCTGTCACCAAATTATCTCTTAGCAAATTCACAGTCTCATTTGCAGTGTGACATGTGGCCTCGTTCTGTTGGAACCACATATCCGGTTTATTTTCGATAAATGGTAAAACAATCTCTCTGATCATTTGACAATATCTTATTCCATTCATATTGATTTGGTGACCATCAGTATCTTCGAAAAAATAAGGCCCAATTATTGCTTCAGAAGTAATACCGCACCACACTGTGCATTTTTGGGGATTTGAAGTTCGTTCAATAACCTCCATGGGATTTTTTGAACCCCAGAACCTCCAATTTTGCTTATTTATAAACCCGTCCATCCAAAAGTGAGACTCATCAGTCATTATTATTTTGTCAATGAAATCTATAATTTTGACCACCATTTGCAGAATTCTGACAGAATAATGAACTCGTTTCTGAAAATCATTCGGTTGAAGTTTTTGGCAGATCTGAATTTTGTAGGCTTTCATTTTCAGATCAATTTTTAAAATTCGCCTAAGAGATGTCCTCGAAATATTCAGATGACTCGAACGTTTTCTTGTCTACAATCTTAGTTTGAATTGAATATTTTCTTCAACGCGTTGGATATTTTCTTCGGATCTCACAATCTTAGGAAGCCCAAATCTTGGAAAATCTACCACACATCCCTAAGTCAAAAATTTATTTAAAATATTTAAAATTGTTCTTCTCTCTGGAACATTTTTAGTTTTATAACGCTTTTGAAATTTGCGCTGAACAGAAATAATTGAATTATTGAATTTTATTGAAGATTCGATCATAAATATTCTTTGCTCCGTTGAGTATCTTGGTATGATAAAAATTCACGGCCCGTGGAATAAAATAATTTTAAAAATTTTAAACAGAAGTAAACCTGAAAAAAATTTAAACAGAATAAGTTGTGTAGTTACTTTTGGCCCACCCTTTATATATATATATATATATATATATATATAT
>MQRK01208837.1:10283-23683 GCA_001938485.1 Girardia tigrina | reverse complement strand
ATCAAACATTGTCGAACGCTTATTTAGTTTGGCTGGAAGAATATATTGTGACAACAGAAAGAGTTTAGATAACTCAACGTTGGAAGAAATTATATTTTTAAATCAAAACAAAGATCTTTGGAATGAGAGTGTCGTAGATAAGGCTATGGAATAAATTAAATTTTTCCTCGTTCTTTTGAATTATTTTGGGACTTTAAGATTTTTATTTTAAAAATTATAGATTATAAATGTTTGCAATTAATTGCAATTAATTGAAACAATTGCAATAATTGATTGTTTGCTTCCAATTAACTGCAATTAATTTTTCCCAGCCTTGTATATATATATATATATATATATAACTCGATTAGAATGCCTTGAATTAGAATGAATTGGCGTTTTATTCGAGAAAAATTTCTCATTTTACAAATAATGTTTTTTGAATATCGTGAATACAACCCCTAGGTGTTCTTTTCGAGGTAAGACGGTAGGCGGAAAAAAATTCCCTTCTTTTTCATGTCAAGTATATAATTTATAAAACATCGAAGGTGTTGCTACATTTCCAAATGAAGAACCACATAATGATATTTTTGCTTATCTCCAATCAACTTATATATGAGGCGTAGTCCACGGGTGAGCAGCTCTTTTTCCTATTCCGTTATGGAACAATACTGATACTGACTGTGAAATGTCTCAGAAAATGACCAATTGTTGTGAAGGATTTAACAACGCTTTATTTCATTAAAGTCATCCTACTGTTTGTAATCTGTAAATGGTTTCCTACGGGACATGACCAATCATAAACTAACATTAGCAAATGTTGAATCTAGAATTGTGCAGCAAAGAAGAAAAAATATCAACTTTTACAAGAACGTATTACTTCTATGGGCACAAATTATTCAAATAAACCTGATAAACTTAAATATTAACGTAAACTTGTAAATTTACAATAAGATATATTGTGATTAAATATCAAATGAAATTGGCTTTGTTATGATTAAAATACAAAAAAAATTAATTGCTGTTTTCTTCTTATTTTTATTCTTTGTATTATTGAAAAAATTCTAAGCAGAAAAATAAAATGTCTGGAAAAAAAATATTTTTTTAAATCTAGTTTGTGGGCTCTTTATCGTGCAAAAAAATCAATTGATTGTGATGATGTTCATTTATTATTAGAGTTTATTTAAAATATTTCTAATTACTGAAATGCCTCAGTAACTATTTCATTTTTCTAAAATTAACTTGAATTTTTGAATTTTTCCAAAATATACTTTAATTTAAAAATGTTTCTTGAATTTTTCTAAAATTTAATTAAATTTTCCAATTTTATGTGGTCTCCTTTTTCCTCTAAGTATGAGATATTTTAATTTTAGTGAAGCAATAAATTCACAATCAGATAATGTTTTGTCGTATATATTGTTCATTAAGTAATGTTTATAATTAAAAAATTTTGATTTTGAAAAATTGTGAACAAAATTTTTTTAATCTGGTTTTAAATGGTGTTTAGTGTAAAATTTTAAAAATTTTAAAAATTTGTGGTGAAAACATTTTATCTGCAATTTATTTGTATTTTTTCTCTATATTTTGTTATTAATGTTAAGAATCGAGACATTTACTAACTAGATAATTGTTTGCTAAATTAACGAACTGGGCGATTTTTTCAAAAGTAAAAAATAATAATATAATAATAAAGAATGCAATTATAAAAAATGGAAATAATTTTATATTCGGAGTCGAACAACAGAAATCGTTACGGTCCTATAAGTTATAAACACTCATTTCAAATGCGACACCGGGAAATTTTCAGTCCGTGATAGCGATTTCCGCGCAGTTTTTTAAAATGTAATTTTTTTCTGAAAACAGAAATAAATAATACTTTTTATAGATTTTTAATATTAGGAAATATTCAATACATTTAACAAATGTTTAATTATCATTAAAAGAAATCAGTAATACATAAGAATTAAAGTAAAATAGGATTCATATTTATTTAAAAAGTAAATATGGAAAACGAAAAAGTATTTTAATCAAATTACGCTTAAAGGTTTTT
The DNA here is from genome assembly GCA_001938485.1 of Girardia tigrina. Taxonomy (NCBI): domain Eukaryota; kingdom Metazoa; phylum Platyhelminthes; order Tricladida; family Dugesiidae; genus Girardia; species Girardia tigrina. The sequence continues at coordinate 21,654 of MQRK01208837.1, read as the reverse complement.
TTTAATATTTGAAATTATCTCTGATTTGAATTTATATATTTATAGTAAATGTTAGTTTTATTTTGTTTATGATTCAGAAAATGGAAATCAGAATTTAACTTTTTCTTAAGTTTTCTACATATTTAAAGTATATATTTATTTAATGAAAAAGGAATATGAATTCCAGAGTAGCACATCTCACGTGGTTATAAAGTAAGGACCTCGATTGTAGAATGTATTATCCATCCCAAATTTAAACATTTATGTATCGATTGTACACATTTTAATATTTGTCATTGTTTACAGTAATGACAATCTTTCTGTTTGTAACAGTGATCTTCGGAACTTTTTAAAATCCAATTAAATATGATCATAGGTACCAAGATTAAATTGTTAAGCAAGCAATATATTAATAATTTTAATGATTAAGAATAGTTTTCAGATTAAGAACCCCAAAATAAATTAACATATAATTAAACATAATAAGATAATTAACATATATACACCATTTCAACATGTATTTCACAGAATAACAATTGAATTTTAAATTCCTAAATTGAATTTCAAAAATTAACAATTTTATTTCAAAAAATAAAAATTGTATTTCAAAATATAAAAATTGTATTTAAAAAAAATTATATTGAAAAAAGACACCAAATTCTTCACAGTATAAGAAAAAATGACAATTTTTCAATGTAACAATTTTCTATGAATAAATTTGTTCTTAGTCACAATACAATACTGTATAGATTCAGTAAATGATGTTTCGGAATTTAAATTATTTATGTTTCAAGTTTTTTCTTCTGCCATATAAAAAATTGAATTTGAATGAAAATTACTGCTTTGTTGTCACTGAATTATTTTGCGTTTAAATAAATTTTTTTATACATTTATTTCAATAATATTAAAACTATTCATTAAAATTTTCTATTTATCACGGTCTTATAATGATTAAAAATATTTAATACTTAGTTTTTATACATTTAAAATATTAATTATTTTTTAATATATTATTTAATATTTATTCAATAATGAGTTTTTTAACAACAAAAAAATTAATCTAATATTTGCACAGTAAGTAAAAATAATTTATAAAAATAGTCATCAATGAATTAAAATTTTAAAGTATTTTTTACTTTTAGATAATTTAATTTACATATTATAAAAATGTTTATAACAATATTTGGAAATTGGGAATAAACGTTAAAAAAATTTAAAAATCTCTAAAAAATAAAGATATAATATTTTCAGAAGAAAACCTCATTTAAAATGATTTTATTTAATTAAGTTCAATAAATCTTCTGAATAGGAAAAATATATTTTCTAAAATTACAAAACTTTATTAATTATTAATTTAAAAGGAAAAATCTTAAATTCAGAATTATTTATTTAGAAACTATTTTATGTTTTTGAAGTATTATTTAAATTTATTGTTTTTTTTTGTAAATTCTATTTTTATTTTATAATGAATTTATTAAGATATTACTATTGAGTCTATTCTACATTCCTGTGCACCATATAATATCCCGTAAGAACGAGTTATCTAAATTATAATTGCACAATTAAAATATATTTATAAATATATTTGAATATATATTTTTAATGTATGTTTAAGTAAATACATTTAATTTATTTACTTACATATATTTTTATTAATTTTTAAATCAAATTTATATTAAATTTTTAATGATATTTTGATCAAGGAGTTTCGATATATTTTCCTTCTGAAGTCATTGTAGTGACGCGCTTTTTTTGTGAATTTATTGAGATTTTAAAATTACGATTTAAATCTAAATTTTCTACCGTAATAATTCTTACTCGAGTCGAATGATTAACAAATGTATTTTAAAATTGTAATTATTATTTAGACTATACTCGTTCTTACGTGATGGTATAGGGCATACAGAAATGAAGATATCCAATAACAATATACGTATCTATTTACAATAAAAATATAATTTACAGAAATTGACTCAAAAAACAACTAATTTAGTACAAAATGATCCTTTAAAAATATAATTACAAAATGAAAATTACGAGTTTAAATTTAAAAATCTAAATAAAAATCCAAACCTAAAACTCAATTCAAAATATAAAATAAAAATAAAAATCTCATTTAAAACTGAAAAAATCTAATTTAAAATGAAATTCCTATATTCCGTAATTTTTTATTAAATTAATAATTCATGTCATTTTTTAAATATAAATATTAGTTTAATTGTTATATTTTAAATTAAATAAAAACAATCGAATTTAAGACAATTATTCTTGAAAAATAATATCTTTTATATTTATAGATGCGAGTAAAGTTTTACATACTCAACATCAAAAAATTAATATTCAAAAATGCAAAATTACAATTAATTTCCACATAAATTTGGTTAAATTGATCTTATGTACAAAACACCTATAATTTATTACAATTAAAAGTTCCTTATTTTAAACTCTTCGTTAGTTGCTTGTATTAATAATTTTATTAAAATATATTTTAAAACTAAAATTTCATGCATATCAAAACATTATTACTTATATATAAAAATTGTTATAATATTCGTTTTATTATAATTATTTTTAATACGATAAAAATATGGAAAACAGAAATAAACGAACAATTTACATTACCAATCTACCACCAAAAGTCACGAATGAAGATCTTTTGAGTATATTTGAAAATTTCGGTACCTGTTTGACATGCGAATTAAATATCGACACATTTTCCGCTTACATCGAATTAGACTCTGAGACATCTGCTGATAGAGCCCTTTCAATGGACAACGTAGAAATGGGCTCCCAACAAGTTCGAGTCGTTATAGCATTTGAGGATCCAGTCAACCACAAGGAAGTCAAAGCAACATACACAGTTACATCGAAAAAAATCGATTACTTAAAACCGATTCAAATTTTTATTGGTGGATTAGGATTTAATGTTGATGAAAACCTTTTGCGTGAAAGATTTTCTCAGTTTGGAGAAGTTGTTGAAATAAAAATTATACGACAGGCTGATGGAAGGAACAAAGGTTATGCATTTGTCAGCTACAGCATGAAATCGGAAGCCGAGACGGCGATTCAGGCGATGAATAACACGATGTTCCATAACAAAAAGATCCAGTGTAATTGGGCCACGAAAGATAATGAAATTACTAGTAGTAGCAGTGAACTGGGTCTGATTGAATCACAAAAATCAAATACTAGTGTGTATGTGGTCTCGGAACTCTTAACCGAGGACCTTCTGCGGTCGAACTTTGGGAAATTTGGAAAAATCAAAAACATTAAATTGTTCCCGGAGAGAAATCACGCGTTCGTAAATTACGAAAGTCATGACTCTGCAGCGCATGCAATCTGGCAAATGCACGGTCAGAAAATCAACAATAATGTTGAGTTGAAATGCAGCTGGGGCAAGAAGAGCACTGGACAAAATAAATTAACTAATCAATTTAGAGGTGGAAATTTGAAATCGAATTCACAAACGAGGTTCAATAATTATCCTGGAGCTCAATTCGATGGATTACATTACACGATGTGTCCAAATATGGAGAACCAGTTAAATCAGCCTCAACCATATCCATATCAATACGAACAACAATATCCAAATCAATATGAACAACAATATCCAAATCAATACGAACAACAATATCTAAATCAATACGAACAACAATATCAAAATCAATATGGACAAAAATATCAAAATCAATATGGACAACAATATCAAAATCAATATGGACAACAATATCAAAATCAATATGGCCAGCAATATTCAAATCAATACGAACAACAATATCCAGAACAAAACCAACAACAATATCCAAATCAAAACCAACAACAATATCCAAAACAAAACCAACAACAATATCCAAATCAAAACCAACAACAATTTCCAAAACAAAACCAACAACAAAACAATTTAACCACTGTGGGTGAAGCTGCAGTTGGTCCTACCGACCTTGGCTATTACAACAATATTCAGTTCGGGGAATATAATCAACAGAATAGATTTCAATCACGCATACAACAACAAAATAGACAAAATAGAATGAATCATCCTTATAGACCAAAGAAAAATCTACAAAAGTAATGAAGAAGTGCGCTTAATGAAGCTTTTATAGAAAATGAATGCTTTTGTTTTTTAATATATTTTGATGATGAAATTGCTTAAAATTAATTATTTGATGATGAATAAATTATATCATAAAAAAAATTTCTATTCATTTTTATAAATGATATTGTAGAAAACATCTGAAAAAGTTTATCAAGATTATTTCTACTGTACTGTCCCATTATAACGCGGTTTTTATGGCCCAGTAGTGTGTATCACGTTATTGCGAATATACAGTCAACACTATAATTTCACACTTGTTGTTCATAAAAAAGCCGAAAAATACAGTTGTGAAATTATAGAAAATTGATATCTTTAGTTGTGTATATTGCATACCAAATTTGCTTTTTATAAGAGTAGATATAAAAAAAGTTATATATAATCATCTTATCGTATTTAATTGGTTAAGTATCGGTCTAAAATTCTTTTTTTATATTCAATCACGCAAAAGGTACTATTTCACTAATTTTGTAACATTTTTGTAAAGCTTGTAATTTTCATAGCACCATTTTATAAAAAATGTTTGTATTTTCTTTTGAATACCGATATAATACCCACATCTTGATGTTGAATTTTTAAATAATTAAGTAAGTAAAAGTAAAGTAAAATTAAATAATTTAAAAATAAAATCTATATTAAATTAAAATAATTAAACCATCACTTTCATCTGGTTTCGTGATGGTATTTTTAGTTGAATTGGCAGTGCGGTTTAGTTTTAAATCGATTCGGTGAATTATATAGTCGCTTGCGATTAACAATGAAATACCAGCCTTCGATAATAAATTCCAAATAAAAATTGACAATCTACAAATAAATAACCAATTAAAAGTCATAAAATACGTTAAAGCAGATAATAAAAATAACTCACCGCATTTAAGAATAGTGTAAATTATAGACAAAAATTTCTAACCCTCAAACATACAAAACACATATAATACATACATACAGAGACAAAAACATACCCCATACACATCTCATTTACCAGCGTTTAAGAGTGAATTCAGACTTTAAGAGTAAAAAATTTAAATTTAAAAATGATACAAGATTACAATTTATCGTCCGAGAACAGTGCCGATGACACTGAAATAAGGTACTTTATTGTTAATTATGATATTTTATTAAATAATCATTACAGCGATTTCGAAGGCAACCAAAAATAGAACCATGGCGGATAAAAAAACTCGAAAATCGTAATTTTTATTTCTAATTTCAATTCATTCTGCCAGGGACACTGCATTATTTAATCCAAGATAATGCGAGGATCCATTTCAATACTTCTTCCAACCATGAAATGGTAAATTTTCCTCCATATTTTCCATTTAACAATCCAATTGAGGCGTTTTTCGCAAAACTGAAGCGAGAAGTCAGGACAGCAATAACAAAACATCCAGACCTCCTGACACTAAGCCATCACCAAAGGCTGGTCGTTTTGCAGGAGAAAATAGAGGCAGTGACAACAAATAAAAGCAACAAAGATATGACGAATTACAATCGTCATATCTTGAAGTTCTTTGTTGACTACCTTGTGAAGAACGATATTCATGGCGATTGATTGTAGAAACATTTTAATTCTTGTAATAAATGTTCTGTTAATAAATATTATATAAAAATATTACTTTTTTAAATTAAATAAATAAATTTATCAACCTAATTCAGAAAAAATCAGAATCCTACATTTTTTCATAAATGCTGATTAATTACAGTTAACCGAACGACACTGTAATCATCAGATTTGAATCGATTGTGGGTTTAGAGCAATGAATACGTGTGCGTTAATATAGAGAAAATGAACTATCGATAATGGCTTTGTGTGTTTGAAAAATAAATTGTGTGGATGCTTGTGTGTGTAATAACCAATGAATGTGATTTATGTGAAATGTATGATTTGATTGGTTAATGTTGTGCTTGTGTGTTGGGCTTTGTGATGAAAAAATTTGACACAATCGGTGTAAAAAAAGATAACAAAAATTTGTTTAATTCAAAATTGGGAGCAGGAAGTTTTGGTCCCAGACCGTTTTGGCCCAGACCGTTTTGGTCGCAACCATTGTAGAATAGTTTGAAAAAATATCAATTTAATATGGAAAATAGTATTTAATATGAAAAAATATCAAATTCATATGAAAAAAATTAAATTAAATTTGAAAAAATCTTAATTTATTATGCAAATAGACTCCAAATATAAATTTTTTATTAATGGTTATTTAAATATTTTTAAGTATTAAGTATTAAATACTGAGAGAGACTCTTTTGCCTGGTTCCAGTTGGGAAAAAATATGACTCAATTATGCCTGTATTATGTAATAAAATTGATTTCGAATTCATGTGGAGGCACGGTATCTGCTCCAATGGATGAGAGATAATCATTTCAAGGACGAGATATTCACCACATCAATATCGCGTCGCGAGTTATATTCGCTATGCGACCAGTTAGTATTAATCCGCTCTGTTGCTGGTTGGCTACATTCATCATGCTCTTACATGAAAAGGTTCAGTGAAGGAAAATGGGATAGGAAGATAGATGTCGAATTATTCGAGAAAATCAAATTCATTTTAAAAATGTTAAGGAGGAAGATTTTTGTAAAGGAATATGAAGTATTGATGATTGTAAGGACAGCATCATATAGTGTGACGCGAGTTCAATAGCCATTGGGGCAGCGTTGGAAGTTAAAGGAAAAATAATAGAAGAAGCATAGTGGTTAAGGAAAACTGACGATTCTAGGCATATAGACGTAGCAGAACTAGAAGCAGTTCAAAAGTGTCCAGCTTGAGTATTAAAGGGGGATTAGCGAATGTTGTAATAAAGTCAGAAAAAAAATCAGTAGTTTCTTGGATTACTGACTCACTATCAGATCAATATAAATTACAGACGAAATCCTCTTCCGAGCTTTTGATAAAGCCTCGATTGTCAATGATTAAGGCGTTGTGCCAGGAATACGAAATAATTTTGAAAATTGAGCATGTTAATAGTGAAGACAACAAGGCTGATGAACTGACAAGAATACAAAAACAACTAAAAAAGAAGCAGTTACCTTTTGTCTGTAACAGTCAACCTTTCTAAACTGCAGATACTTCATTACAGGTTCATTTAGATGTAAATATAATGCGATGTCTGTGCGATAAGTTGGAAATAAATGGACAATTGCGGATACAAAGGATTTGATTTTGAAGAATCAAAGTTGCCAATCAATCGATCCGGCCCCAATAAAATTGAGAACTGGCAAACTAGCCACCAAGGAAAGTTTGACAAGACTTGCAGTGGATGTCACAAAATTTGATATACGAAAATTCTTAAGTATCATTTGTTAGAAGACAAAAGATCTGCACTAAAATATGTTTAATAAAACTAAACTACAAACATACATACATCAGTTATATACCGAATAAAAGGAGAGTCAAAGGTTAATTCTTTTCTCGACCCCGTAATAGTTATATAATACAAATTTAGAAATAGTCTAAATTTGTTGATTACATAATATTTTTTAAAATTAATTTAAATTTAATTTTATAATATCTCATATCCCCCTCGTTTTAAAAGGTTTCAACCACTCTATAGTCCTCGCCAATAATTTCCCGTTTTTATCTTGTGATTCATAGCTTCTCTCGTGTCGCTTTTTATGAATTTTCATATGCCCCTCGTAACGGTTATCATCTTTATTACTTCTGTTTTCAACTTTTACTATAACATGTTCTCCCACATTAAATTCTCTATTTCCCAATTTACTATCATCATATGCAATTTTACTTTGATTTTGTTTAACGGTATTTAACACTAGAACGTACAAATTTAATACCTACGTTTTCGTACAGCTGAGGTCATTTTGACCTCATATTTAAACCTCATATTTTAATAACAATGCAATTAAACCAATTCGTAACTGTATTTATTGATTACAGGATATATATAAAAAACAAACAACGAAATAATAAATGTTCAGAACAAAGATATTGATGAAACACAAAACATTAGTACTTTCACAATTACTGGTCACAATTTTGACAAACATGCTGTAACTTGGATACATGTCTGCCACAAATCAACTTGTTGTATGTTACACATTTGTTGGGAGTTTTGTTGCGTTTGGTTTGGTTGCAATGCTGGCAGTTACCGCGCTTGTGTTTCATTGTTCTTGGAACAACCATTGGAAGGTTAGCTTGCTGAGCAACATTTTCACGTTGTAGTTTATGAGCTGACAAGAGGGTAGTAGCGACTTCGTGGATGAATGAAAATCGAGAAAACTTGTTACTATCGATTTCCCGCTAAAGTACATAAGCATTGAGCATAGCTATATCTAGGATGTTGCAGAAGACGGCTAATGGCCATCGCCATTGACCATTTGGTGGACAGTGTCAACGCCACATTTTTTGTTATTGTACTGCAAAATTATGTGAGTTTTTTTTCTTCTCTGTATTATCCGTTGCGTCGTGATAATTTCCAGGTGTCAATAAAATAACATTTTTCTTCTTTTTAGGTATATAGCTGACGATAACTGCATCGCCGTTCTCATGAAATACAAACTTTGAAGAAAATCGTGTGCTATTATTTGTTGATTTCAATTCTTTTGGAATTTCCCACCTGTTTGCCCGAACTGTCCCTAACAGTGTCATTTTATTCTGCTTCAGTTGTCGTACAAGTGTCAATGACGTCAAAAAATTGTCCGTAACAATTTCACAACCACTTTTATTGAAAGGAGCCACTAACTTTCGTACCACAGATTCTCCCAGGGTTCCTTGGCGATGTTCATTTTCCTTACCTAGATAAGTATTTATTGTAAGGACATAATGGTTTCAGTATCCACTGCCATCCAAAATTTGATTCCGAATTTGGAAGGTTTTTTGGGCATATATTGCAAAAACGGTCAACGATTTCTGGAAGGGTACAGCTTCTCATCTATTGTAATTGTATCATGGGGCCAATATAGTCGAAGTATTGCTTCTTAAAATTTTGTGAAGATTTCTCGAATGGCGGCAAATTTATCATTTCTAAAACGTGCATTCCTCGTAGATTTATCATCAAATCGTAAAATACATAGAAGTGATTTGAAGCGTTGAAATCCCATGGTTACAGGAAAGATTAGCCTTCCATGATTTGGGTTCCATAAATGCTGTATAGGTTCCTTAGTTCCTTGATAAATAGCACGGAGATAAACGAGACCTATGAAGGCTTGCATTTCAATACCATCTGTCTCATCAAAGTTGGAACCATATACTCGATGACCTTCACGATTAGTTGATGTGATTATTATTTCCAAAATTTTATCTGTTATAATAACTTTCTATGACTACAATAATATATGAATTCTTTGTATAGCATATCTAGATGCGCCACCACGTTGTCGTAAAATGTTCTCCATTCTAGGACGCCCTTGATGTGCTGGTGGATTTACAAACCACTTGTCACCTCTTGAGGATACAAATCGATCTCTTTTTACTTGAATATTGTCTTCATCATCATCCGCATCATCACTTTCGTCATGAATAGTTTCTTCTACAACAGCCTTTTCTTCATCTATCTCTGAATTTTCACTTGTGTCATAGTTGCACTCCGAATATTCTTATCCTATGAGTTCAACGGCTTCAGCAGCGGTGTATACATGTATGCGTCTTTCCATGATAAAGTAAAAGAAAACAACACTGGCTATCAACAGTGAAAATCCATTTAATCAAAGCAAGAGAAAGAAGCAAAATTCACTGCAATAAAAACAAAAAATAGATGTGGTTATACCAAATCAATAAAATCGAATTTCGAATAAGATATTTATGACCAAACGACAGAGATTTATACAGAATCTAACATGAGAAATATCTGTAGGTTTTGAGGCCCTAATGACCTCAGTGATATTTAAAACGTATAAACACCCATTATTGCAATCCTGCTTGATAAGTGAATCGAATGCAGGGCCGTAGCTAATCTTGCTTTTATGAGGGGGCAATCAGAAATGGAAAGGGAGCACAGGTCTAACAGTGGAAGCATAACGTGGTCTTTATGTTCCAACCAGAAGCCTAGTAATATAATTAGTTGCAGCTTATATTGCCTTATTCATATCAATCTGTCATGTGTGTGTGCATTCTTTACTTTTAAAATAAAAATTGGATCAACAACTATTTTGCAGATTGTCTGATATGTTTGTGACAGTTGGTTGTTTTGTCGATGTATTATCCGAGTCACATTTTAAGTGGTTAGTTCCATCTCATTAATTGACACTCATTCTGAGTCATTCATTCATTCATCCATAAGATCTATTTCAGGTAATTGTGAAATGTGACTATGTGAGATAGTTTTACACAGTTATTCATAGTTATGCAAAGTTATACAACACTATTGAATGCTAACTATTATTCAATATATGGGTAAATCCACAATAACATGAGCCAATGCAACTTTCTATGTTATTGTTGTATAACTTTTTTTCTGAATTGTAATATCTTAAGGAAATTTTGAAATATATTTGTTAATAAACTTGTTAATACATTCTTAAATGCATTTTATCTTTGCTTTAATGGATAAGAAGAAAAAAATTATGCATATGAAATATGAAATATATTTGATTGTTACTTTTTATGTTTTTAACATTGAATGGATGAAATATATACCAGGCTATATATAAAATCTTCTCATTGATGCTATTTAATTATTAGTTATTTTTGTTATAGAAAATACCTATAACTGAAATATAATACTTATCTATATAACTTTTTGATTATATTTAAAAATGTTATAATGTTTATATGTCCCAACACCAATCATATTATAAAATACTTTTTTATTTCATAATACTAATAGTTGAATATTATGAGATATATCATTTAAAAGAACATGTTTTACTGAATTATTGACAATATAACTGGAACAATTAAGGTATATATTGACATAAAAAAGTAAAGTATAAATTATTTAATTAATTTCTTTACCACAAAATGTCCCAATACCAATTAATGATATCTGGCTGTTTATTCACAAAATAATCATGAGATTGTTTGAATTATTCAAATTGAATAATATGGAATTATCCATATTATGATAATTTTTAATTGTTTAATGCTTACTTGTATCTTATTTTTATTAAATTGACCCAAAAGGTATTTATTGATCACAAAAATGTCCCCAAAACTGAAGACTTATCCCTTCACCAAATTCGGAGACAAGAATCGATCATTTGGTGGAGCCATGTGGTATTCAAAGTTCCCTTAGCTAGAGTACTCCATCAAACAGGACAAGTGCTTCTGCTATCCATGCCGGAAGTACACACACTGCCATGACCTCCAATCTGACAGTGTATTCTCCGTTAATGGTTTTTCAAA
>MQRK01208836.1:17060-29435 GCA_001938485.1 Girardia tigrina | reverse complement strand
GATTGCGATGGGGACTATTTTTCTGATTAAATAAATGTTTTATATGGTTTTATTTTTGTTTCTAAAAATCAATAAAAAACGACATAACATTTGGGTACCCCTAATATATATATATATAAGCAACATGACTACACAGTTCATTTACCGACTTTGATTTCTTTTGTCAACGTATATAAAAATGCTGATAAAAGTATAAATAAATAAAATAAGTATGAATGATTATTGAAATTCTACATTAGAAAGTTCACAAAACAAGCTTTATATAAAGTATTAACTAAATCAACTAATGTTTACAAAACCCCTAACAATAAAGTCGCACCATCAACATCGAATTATAATTATACTACTGACAATAATCACCCATCTGAATTATCAGTTCGTTATTCAAATAGTTTAAAGATTTAAATTTATAAATATTTTAACAAGTTCAATTAATTATAAAATTGTTTTTCAGATCTCAGTTTGTACCCGATCTCAATATACAAATACACATATAGTGGATGTATTTTCACATACATTGAAGAGAATTATCATCCTTTTAGAATAAGGATCAGAGATAATAAACGATTTAACACTGCGAATGATATTATTGAACATATAATAAATATATAATATATAATAATAAAGCTGTAAAAAAATAGAAGAATATGATTTCAAAGTCTGTATAATTAATTAAAATATTATTTGGAGATCAATTGATTCCAAAAATTATATTCAAAGTTACAGCTAACCTCTTTGCTAAATATCTTGAAATATGGTCTGATGGATTTACATAAAATTGCTCTTTAAAATTGATCCCCATACAATTGCTCTGCGAAATCATTGTTTCCTGGTGAATTGCTCGCAAGAGAGGTAATTTTAAAAGCAAAAAATAACTGCAAGTATAATTCCGATGTGTAAAATATAGTTTTTATGATACGATCTCTTAAGTTTAGGGTTGACCCTAACCTCTAACCCTGTAACCCTTACCCTAACCATAATCCTTAATCTAAACCCTAACCTTAACCCTAACCAAAACCCAGTTTTCGTAGATCAGTTTTTTAGGGAGCGATAATTACGGGAGAAATTTTAATGAACAGCAATCAGGAGAGAAGCAATTTTTATTAGGAGGAATCTTTGGAGAGCAATTGTACAGGGAGCAATTTTTTTAGAGCAATTGTCTGGATATTTTTTAAATTTAATTCTTATTTTAAAGTATGTTTTAAAATTAAATTTCGTACCAAAATAAATACAATTATATTTTAATTAAAATTAGTAACCCAATCAAAATTTATTATAGTGTTTATTGGTGCACACAGGATTTTTTCCAGGGGGGGGCAAAAACATTTTTCTTAGGTAGAATTTTTCTAGGGGGGGGGCAAAATTTAAAACTTTTGGATAGAATGTTTTGGAAATAGCAATTTATTTAATTATTCAGTTTTGTTCTCATCAAATTCAAAATTATAAAAAAATCACATTAATAAAGAACATTACAAAGAAAATATTCAAATTGATTGTTATCAGAACACTCGTGTTATTTCAAAAGTATTTGCCATATGGTATTGTTCCTAAATAAGTTTTTGTACACCATTTATTTTTCCAGCCATCAGAGAGTAAAAATCTTTATAAAAATAATCTTTAATTCCTTGTTATTCATTTATTTGATTATAAATCTATTTTTAGAACAGAATTTTCGGAATGTACTTTTTCTCAGCCCATTTATCACATATTTTTTTATATTTTAGCAGCCAATATCGTTCTAGAATCCAATAATAATTTTCCAATTTCTTAGTGAAATGTTTTTTTCATTTTTTAAAACATTATTTGTCCAGGCGGGGTAAGTGCCGTACCTTGCCTTCCCCTGTGGGTGACTCTATTAGTATCTATTAATTTCGACGATTTGAATGGTAGTGAGTATTTAATCAATAAACTCTAAATAAAGTTGTAGAGAGTTCATTTAGAACGTTAATTTTAGGATCCAACGATCTTATATATAACGCTTCTCATGTCACTCTCTCCAATTGGTTTTAAATTTATTTACAATTATTTTCCTAATGCCTTCAAGAAAGAATTAAAATTATTTTCGTCTTTACGATGAAAATAATTAGATATCAGTTTTCTGGAGACTTGCATCAAAGAGAGCATTATTCTGTCTTCTATTTTTAAAAAAGATAATTTTCAAATCGTTTTGAATTTATTTACAGATATTTTAATTGTCGCTTTTTGTGAAGCATTTCCCCATCAAATCCGTCACATGAAGCCGTAATTAAAATGAAGAGTGAAAAACAAAATTTTAACAAAACATGAATTAATTTTTCCCGAATGAAATATATAAAATATAATATAAAATATAAATTCTCAGAAAAAATTAATGTTTCTTTTTTAAGAAAGAAAATTTAGTCATAAAAAATTGAAAAAAATAAGGAATTAATTTAATCTCGAGAATTTGTTTTTTTTTATTATCTTCAGTTATTTCTGCAAAAATGGTTGAAAAATGAATATGTATATACAAACGAAATGTCTGTGATTTTGTGGGTAAATATGGAAATAAATTCTGTGTTTAATAAACATTCTATCTTAAATTTTCTAGTTTTTTTCCCCGAGAAATATGATGGTTGAAAGATACATTTTAAATGCACGACATCCTTCCTCCACGACTTTTTACATTTCAGATTTGAAGTAAATTTTTTAAAACTAAAATCGATATTTCTAAAACATCCCAAAAACAATTCTCGAGAGAAAAATAAAATATTTTGAAAATTTTTTGTTATATTTTTACAAATAAAAAAACGAAAAATAATAAGAAAATATTCGATTTCTGTGTCATTAAGTAACACATTGTTTTTAAAGAACGAAAATAAATTTACTAAAATATGTAAAAAATATGTTATTATTATTTATTATATATTATTTATTTCTAATTTTGTTTGTAAAATATCTTAAAAAATTTTTTATTCACGAAAAATTGTTTTTAATAAATTAATGTTATATACAAAAAATGAAAACAAAAGAAAATTCTTTTGAGATACCATTAATTAAATTTATTCACTCACTCAATTAGAGCTAAAAATAATTTACTTTCAAAGTTGATAAATTAAAACAAAAAAATATAAATTATCATTTATTACTCAATAATTGATAATATTACCTAAAAGAAGAAAATAAAACAATATATTTAAGATTCTTAGGTAGAAAAGTTTTTGTATTTAATTTAACAATTATTATTTGTATTTTATTTCATAAAAAATTAATTAATTTTTTTTCATATTTTAAAAATAAATAAAATTATAATTAAGAAATTTTAAAATACGTTACATATTCCGAAGGATTTGGTCAATTTCAACATTCAATTTTGAATTAAGTATATGATGCTTTTAAATAAAAAATAATATACCAAATATATAAAATTCTTCAATCCCATTTGGATTATGTTCGGATCTTGTACAGTATGATTCATAAGTCTGTTCACCCCCTCATATATTGATTACTTATTTTCTAACTAAAAATTTGACGTCATATTAATTTTGAATATTTGTTTATATATAGTTTTTTTATGCTACACATTTGAATTTATATGTTAAATATTGAAATTTTCATTAATGACTTATTTTTTTAAATTTTCAAGAATATTTAGTGAATTTGAGCGTGGAATGATTGTTGCGCTTCAAAATGCAGGAAGTACATTGAATCAAATAAAGGTTGAACTATTTACAAGATACAATAGAAATATTTCAAAACGTGGAATGCAAAAAATATGGGCGAAGTATTTAAAAACAGGAGAAGTGAAAGATCGGCCACGTGGAGGCAGACCTCATAAACTAAGCGCCAGATCAGAAAGAGTGATTAAATGCATAAGTCGTTTAAACAATGATATTTCCACGTTAAATATTACAAGAATATTTAATTCTTCTTCCTCATTAGCCATAAGTAAGTCGACAGTCGAAAGGACTTTACAGAAATATGGAATACGGGTATTCAAAGCTGTAAAGAAACCTTTCTTTACCGCTAAACAGAGACAAAGAAGAATGCAGTGGGATTCATTATATCAAAATTGGGATAAAGAAACTTGGTATTCTGTTATATTTAGCGATGAATGCATTTTCCTATGTTATAATCATCATGGTAGACGTTGGATCAGACGAACTAGAAATGAAAAAGTAAAACTCGGAAACATCCATGAAACCATGAGTTACAGAGCCAAAGTTCATGTCTGGGGGTGCTTTTCGGAAAACGGGGTAGGTCTTCTTAGAAAAGTAGAAGGTTCAATGAATGCTCAAATAAACCAGAAAACTATAATACATGACATTGATATTATTGGAAAGTACTTGGTATTTCCAAAACAACAATTCATTTTTCAGCAAGATCTTCCACCACCACACCGTGCACTGTCGATATTTAATTTCTTCAAAAAGAAGGAAGTCGACCTTTTACTATGGCCAGGCAATTCACCAGACGCAAATCCTATCGAAAATATATGGGGATTTTTAAAAAGAAAATTACAGACGATAAGGTGCACATCGTCAGAACAGCTGTGGGTAGCTGTTCAAAAAATATGGTACGAACTATCAAAAGAGTATTGTAAAAGTCTTGTTGAATCCATGCCTAGGCGATTAAAAAGGATAAAGGACATGAAAGCACATTCAACTAAGTATTGAAAATTCCACGTAATAAATGTTTTGTTAAAAATTTTATCTTTTTCTCAAAAAATAAGGGGGGTGAACTGACTTATGAATCATACTGTATATATATTTACATGTAATGGATGTAATGCCACATACAATGGAAAGACGTCGGTCATCTCTGTAGGAAAATCAAAGAACATGGTCGTAAACTGTGTGACATTAATATTGCAGAACACAGAAAGGGTTGTAATTCGATCACAAATATAAACATAACGGATATCGCCAATTAGTATCACCAACCAATAAAGTATCACGACCCAAATAATATCACCAATTTAAAAAAAATTTTAGTGATACTATTTAAATAGTATCACGACCATATTAGTATCACTATTTAAGTTTTTAAAAATCACTGGAAAAAAATTATTAATTTTTAAAATCATTTAATTAAATTGTTTTAATATTAATAAATATTCCATTTTAAAAATTCTTATGGCCAAACGATCGTTTAGAATCACTTTCAAAAAAGAAGTAATCGAGTTTATGGTGCAAGGTAAAACGTGTTATGCTGCAAAACAGCATTTCGAAGTTTAAAACGAGGAAATATATGATCATTCTATGTTTCAATAGTGGTTTAGAAACAAAGACAAATTTGCTAATCAAAAACCATCAATGAAAAGAGCGTTGGGAGCAGGAAAATTATTTGCTATGAGATAATAGATCTTAGAATACGAAAAACGAAAGTTAGTTGGAAGTATATTTCTGATAGGGCAGTAGCATTGAGTAAAGAGTTTAATATTAAATTAAAGGCTACTGGAAATTGGATAAGAGGGTTTATGAAGAGAAATGGATTTACACTTAGGCAAACTACCAATTTAACAACATTATCAGACTCTGACATAATTTTACGTGCTATTAATTATATGAAATATTTAAAAAATCGTCTTCCTTATTTAAATATTAAAAAAACTTTAATGATGGATGAAACTGCAGTATTTTTTGAGGATGCCGGAACAAATACTGTGGATTTACTCGGAGCACGCCATATAGTAATGAAATCAACTGGTTTTAGTTCAATGAGAGTAACAGCACAGATTTCTATTTGGGCAGATGGTAGGAAGGCAATCCCTTTGGTAATCCATAAAGGAAAAGATGGAAGTCCTATTTGTAAACAAAATCGTATCTTGCATACTACTCAATTAAAATCCTAGGTTAACCAAGAATTAATTATAAAGTGGATCGACCATATGTTTCCTTTGATTGATTTAAGCAACGGTAAGTGTATTATTTGGGATTCGTGTCGAGTTCATTTAGGCCTAGAAGTAAAAGAACATTGTATTAAGAGAAATGTTGAAATGATCGTGATCCCAGGGGGATTGACACTTTATCTACAAGCAGGAGATAGAGCTCTTCCATTCATTAATAAGAAAATATATCAAATCTTTCAAGGAACGAAAAATTCCTATGATTCTGTTGTTTATACCAAAAATGTAATCCAAAACCAACATCGAAGGAATTGCTTAATTCATGGTCAATTGACCTCTTAGAGATGCACTTCTTCCTGGAAAGTGTAATGTCATACACCCTCCTTTAGTCGGAAGAGAAAAGATCTTGCTACCGCCATTATATATAAAGCTTGGACTTGTGAAACAATTTGTAAAAGCTTTAAATACCAGCGGACGCTTTAAAATATATTAGCAAAATATTTCCCAAGTTGTCTAAAGCTACAGTCCAAACTAGTGTATTCACGGGCCCTCAAATTAGACTAATGTTGGCGTCAGAAGACTTGAAAAAGAAGATGACTCCTAAAGAAAGGAATGCCTGAGGAGCCTTTAGGAAAGTTGTAGAAGGATTCTTGGGAAATAAGAAGAGTGACGAGTACATACCACTGATAAGTAATTTTCTCAAACACTTCGAAAAACTGGGCTGCAGAATGTCGGTGAAACTTCATTATTTGCATTCGCATCTACATTGGTTTCGGGAAAACCTTGGTGATTTTAGTGAGGAACATGAGGAACGCTTCCACCAGGATATGCAAACAATGAAGAAAAGATACCAAGGAGCGTGGGATACAGCAATGATGGGAGATTACTTTTGGTTTTTGATTAGAGACGATAGAACACAACATAAAAGACAGTCTAGTTCAATCCTTCACTTTTGATTGTTCACACATGATTTTACAATCCACTGTTATGCTATTCTTGTCAGTTTGAGCTTCTTTGCTATTAATATTTTGAACTATAACTTCTTGTGGAACATTTTCTGGTCATTACAACAAATCGGAAACGAAAAAAATTAAAAAATGAGGGTTTTTTGCTAAAATCTTTTTTTTAAATGCCTAGGTTAATTCGGAGATGGAAAAAGAAAACCGATAAAAAATTCAAAACCAGCATGTTGAAAAGTATCCAAAAATTCTGAAAACCGTTTGCGGGAGAAACTTTCGAAAAATTTTGTTACACAGTGTAATTAATCAATGACTTATCAATCCCATCTGAGTCGGAGAGTCACCAATCTAAATAGCATGCAAGCAACTAACTTACAACATTCAGAATTTTTCCTTATAATTACCTTAGAAGCGATAATTAAATAGAAAAATGCACAAAGAGAAATATAAAAAATAACAATGAGAGCATAATTCACACATAAAACAATATTTTGGAGATAATAAGGGAAATCCTTGAGATAAAAGTTGGATCAAACGTCCCAAGAAGAGGAAAGGATAGAGAAAAAGAACTATCAGATCTGGCATATTCCAATGAAGTAGATGATAGAGAAGTGGAGAGAGAGAGATAACTTTTGAGGGGTGTATCAAAAGCCAAAGTATATCAAAAGTATACAGCAGAAAATATTTAGGTGCATGCAAAATTTCGTGTCCAATTTAAAATAAATTAATTAAAACACATTTTCGTGATAAAATATTTTTACTAACCAATAATGTACTCACCATCATTTTTTAGAAATGTCTCCCAACGTTCTACACGTTTTTGAATTGCCAAACGTTATTTTTAAAATTATTTTTAAGTTGGAGTTTTTAAAAATGTAATCAAAATTATTTTAAACGATATAAACACAACTAACAATTATATTTTTTAAAAATTATATTTTAAAAATTAATATTTATTTATTTTTATCTTACAAAAATTAATTTGAAAATTCAATTTAAAAATTATTATACAAGATTTATATTTAAAAAATTATAAATCACAATTTTTTATTTTATTTTAAATTGTACATTAACTTTTGAAATTATTTACATCTCGATCAACAAAACGAAAATTAACTAACTCTTCAAACATGATATTTATTATTAAAACTTGTGGTAATAATTAATACATATTAAATATAAATTAAATTGATTATTTACCAATTATTTATCCACTGACTGATTTTTTGTTGATCATTTATTAACTGTTGACAATTATGAAATGCTGGAGTCTTTTGGATCAATTGCTGAAGAAAGTTTACAAGGACACATCTTCGATGTTGAAGAGTGGTTTGATTTATTTCTGATTCTTGGTCCGAAGACATTTGAGACTGGCACTATAATAATATAAGATTAAGAAATTTTAACATTTTATTTTTAAGTTTTTGACAATTATACTTTTTTCTTCACTTCACCAAATAATTTAATAAATATCAGATATTTTTGTAACCTGAAAATCTAAGGAGAGGAGAAGAAAACTTCAAGATGACAATTCAATCTGACTATTGCATATACATGCCGTGATGATACAAATCGAATTAGCAAAAAGGAAAAACTTAAAAAATGAACTTGAAAATCCGAGACAAATGTTTACTAGTTCTTCCCGAATCATTGAACCGTTACCGAGACCTTGTAACGAAATGAGATATTTATTATTTATAAAGATTGAACTCGAAGCTATTAACAACAGTACATTTGTTACATTGTACTTAGTTAATGGAAAACAGCCTCAAACAGAATAAATGATAGAAAGCCTAAGTGATTAAAGAACTTTTAGATATATCAGGTGTTCTTTAAGTTGCTATATTCTTTCGTAGTGGTAATTAAAGCCACAACAAAATACCAATAACTAAAATACATTTAATAGAATATAAAGCACTTTAAAAATTTAACTTTCTTTGAACTTATTTGTTGTTAGATAATAAATACTACCAAAGCAATGAAAAATAAAGTTAATCTTAATTCAGAATCACAGCAAAATTTAGAGTGACCTACCCGGACAAAATAAAACTGAAGCCATTCCATTATGTTATTTTTTAGGAATTAAGAAATGTTATGAAAAATTTTGAAATAATGTAAAATCAAATATACAAATTAAAATGTAGATATATTTTTCAATATTTAAAGATTGTGTTTGATTTAAAAAAGGGGGGCGATGATAATTCCAGGCATTTCGGTGGAAACGATCCCAATCACATCTTCAAATTCTTCCAATATCAATTGAGAGCAAATAAATTAAAAAAAAATCATCAACCGAATAAAAATCAAAACCGCAATTCGATTTTTACATTTAATTATTTTTAATTTGATGATTGGATCTTTTATGAAAATAATTCAAATATTATTATTTTTTATTCTTGTAAAAAACAATTAAAAATTTCGTCTATCAATAAAATTAATGTATTTTCACTCATTTGTTTTAATGGATCTTTTTTTATTAAATTGGCGAAAAATATTTTGAATTTATATGGGTTTGAAAGTCGCCATTATTTTTGTAAAAAATCTATTTGTTATGAGGTCGATCAATTTAATAATAAAGTTTGGCGATGATTTTGTTTTGATATTCTCCGTTTCAAAGTCAACAATAGTTAACATGGATCTGACGGATTTACGACGAACGATTAGTTTGTGTAAAGAAAGCATAAATTCTGCGGATCAAAATCTTATAAAATTCACCGGTCGGAATTTCGACAAAACCGAACCGATTTCCAATCAAAATTCTCGATTTCTCAATAAACGACAAACGAACGCGAACCGAGTCCCAATGAAATTAGAAAGCCGCGATGGGTTTCAAGTGACGGTTCTCGTCATGAGAATGATGAAAGATGGGAATCTTATAATGACGATAACGATGGTGGTAACCTGAAATGGGGTTCGCCTGATGCTAGCCCTCAGAGGAATGATAGTCGGAGCTTCCCCCTCGGTATTACTATACTTTTGAGCCCCCGCGACCCAAAGCTCAACCCCCATCACCGGCACGCTGCGCCCGCTCTCGCATCACCAGATTGTAAAAGAAATTTTTAAAAATTAATAAGGTTTAATTAAACTGTTAGGAATTAAGAAATTTTTCATACAAAATACAATGTAGAAATTTTTGAAATATGTACTGATTAATAAAGAATTTTATAAATTATTATAATTGAACGAAACGATTAAATAATTGTAAATGCTATTATGATTAAAAAGTAATAAAATTTGATTAAAGACAATTATTAGAGAATAATAATAGACTTTTTAATTAATAAAATTTCACGAAATAATTAAGTATTTGATAATGTTATCGTAATTTAAAATGAAAAATTTATAATTGGAAAAAATTATAAAATTAAAATAAAATCAAATATTAATATTATAAGTACTTTTATTTATACCGGTTTAATATTGTTTATGTTGAAATCAACAAATTAATTCTCAAACAGAATAAGAAGTTTGTCTAAAATATTAGTTTTAATCATTTTTTGTATTTTAATAAAATTTGAATGTCAGAAATAATTTTCAACAATAATTCCGCAGATGTTCCAAGAACATCTTACAGTATTCATAAACTTATTTAAATAGGACTCATCCATTTCTGAAAATTCTCCATAAATTTCTCTTCAAGGTTTCCAATTTAAAAAATGATTGTTATTAATATTTTCTTAGATTTCTATTAATTAATTTTAATATATCCTTTAAAATTTCTTTCATTTTTCATGGGACTTTTATAAGGTCTACGGAAGAAGACTTATCCAATGACCTGAGGTCCATTTATTTGCCTTTTAAGAAATGTTTCATGTTTAAGAAATTACATCACTGAAGCATTACATCATCATCTAAAAAACTTATTAGTATCGAAATTCTATTTTAATTAAATTTAATATTTAAAATAAATTTTATGAGTCAATAAATTTCTTACGAATTTTCTCGCTTTTATGTTTGTTTTAATAATATTCAGTTCTGTGGTGTTTTTAAAATACATATTTGTAACTCAATTTTAGTTCTCCTAACATCACTGATAACTGTTTTCAAATTCCTTTAATCCTTCTGATATAAGTATCATTAAAATATCGATATAGCCCTCAGAATTAATAGAAATTTCAATAATATGGATATGTACTGGGCTGGCTGATGATACGTATACGCAAACATGACTAAACAGGAAATTTGGAAGAAAAGTTACAATGTTTACCAGTGAAGTTTTAACTTTTATATTTTATAACAAACTTAACACAACTACATTGCATATTAACTTTGCTCTTGACTAAAAAATAACCTTATTCCCCTTGACTCCAAAATCAGAAAATATTAGCCATAGTCTTGCGTTGATAAATCTGATTCTTTGTTAGCAAACTTTGTTTAGGATACAATTTCCTACTGCAGTCATTTAATGGTCTGAATAATCCTTAGTTGAAACTAATCTTCAAATTTCCCCAAGCTCAGATTTGAATTAAACAAATCAAAACTGAACCTTGATAACTTCTATTCTCAAAGATAATTGTCAATGGGTATGAGAGACACAATCCGAATCAACATACAACATGCACAATATAAACACACAATTCAAAACATTCCTCACAATTACCACGTTCGATCTACTTTGAGATCATCAAGAATAAGGTAACAAGGTACTATCAGATATTCTAAATACACGGTGGGTACCTCCACTGGAATTATTACCAGTGGTAAAGACAAGCATAATTAAAATTATTGATTATAATCAGTGATCAAATGTTTAGAAAAAAGCCGTTGAAATATGTAATCCTTTATTGAATTTTGAAGTGACGTTATATTGTTCATTAAAAAAATTGCAATTTTTTAAAATTTATTTAAAATACTTATTTAGTAAATAATTTTTAAATTATAATTGCTAATTTTTTCATTTCAGAGGAATATCAATTACAAATATTTAGTTCCTGTTAGAATTTTGAATTAAAAATATATTTAAAAATAGACTGTTATAACAAAGAATTATTAATATATAAATAATAAAATCATTTTTATTTTTAATTTAATGTTATTTTTATTGTAACTTAAATGGTTTGAGGAAATCGTTAGTTGCATTTATTTTGTTTTCGACATTCAAATTAGAATTTATAATGATCAAAATTTTTATTAGCAAAAATAATACTTTTTATATTAGGTTGGTCGAAAAATAATGGCGGTTTTTGAGCTTTATACTTTGTTTATCTACTTTGATATGTATGTAAGTTTAAATGCATTAGTGTTAGATATTATTTGAAATCTTATGCCTAGCTGTATATTCCTAAAGCCATTATTAACATATTGCTGTTATTTTTTAGAATATTTACGGTGCTAAATTAATAATGGAAAAAATTAAAATTCGAGCAATTTTCTTGTACGAATTGAAGCTCAGTCGTAAAGCAGCAGAAACGGCTCGCAATATCAATAAAACGTTTGGCAAGAGAACAGCTTCTGAGCGCACAGTGCAACAATGGTTCCGAAAATTTTCTGATGGAGATGAAAACCTTGAAGACGAAGAAGGTCGTGGTCGTCCAGTTGCTGTGAACAACGACAATTTGAAGACAATGGTGGAAACAGATCCCCGTACAACAATCAGAGAACTTGCAGATG
>MQRK01208836.1:2689-12976 GCA_001938485.1 Girardia tigrina | reverse complement strand
ATTTTTTTTCAAAAGTTTTCAAGGAAAAGTGTATTGTCATCTAGAATACATCACTCCTGAAAATTTCAAGTCACCAGCACAACGGGAAGTGGGTGAAATTTCGATCGCAAGATTTGATCATACAGACAAACAAACAAACAAACAAATGAAACGTAATAAAAGCTTATAATAAACTAAAAAAACTACCCTATTTAATTGTTAAAATTCTTAAATTTAAATTTAATGATAAAAAATTATTTTAATTTTCAGAATTTTGATGCCAGTGGAACGTTGGAAATGATTATTGAATTTTTGAAGGATGGAATGTTGATTTGGTGTTTAGTGAATTTTAATTTCGTGAATAAATTTTAAAAATAATGGTAATGTTTTTAAAAACAACAAATACACCATTTCAAAATATATTTTCTTGTTTTCGACGGTTTTACTGTCATCGTCATATTACTGATTATAAAAATTCTTTCAAATTACTTATTATTATTGGTGTTGATCCTCAACACTATGTCGCTGATAAGGGCAGCAGACAGCATTCGGACCCATAAGAATGTGGCCCCAAATTCTCCAATATATCGATAGACAATCGATAATTTTCGCCCTAACGAGGGTGCGTTTCCGTTCAAATGTAAATATTCGAATAGGAATCAAATCAATACTGATGAGTTCGGAATCATCTCGATGTAGATGATTACTGTTCGATGGGACCATTAGAACGCCAAGAGATCCGCAACGTACTGTTAAAATCGACGGATATATCCACGAAATATGATCGATTTTCAAGCTGTCGTTAAATTTCTTATCCAAAAAATAGATTTCATAAACGCATTCAAATTCATTTTATAAACTCTTTCTTAAATAAAACTTCAATTCAATTTAAATTCGTTATTTAGTTACATTATACATATTTCAACAAACATACGATTTACAATTTTTTACATAATTTGTTCAAAACAACGATTCTTTTAAATATATAAAGTTTCTTTAAATTTTATCATAAAATAATTTAAAATAATTTACCTTACTATCCTAGAGATATATATTTAACTATTTCTCAACTGACTTCTCTATTTTTAGCTTATTTACTACTTATATATGAGAAATGAATGATGTTACGTAAAATTAATCGAAAACTCTGAATAAAATGGTTGAGAATGCCGTTTGAACATTAATTTTAGGATCACGAGGCCTTATGTCATAGGGCTTATGGGAATAATTTACGTAATAGATTACACAATAATCCATTTCATATGTATGAGCAGCGAAAAAGCTAAAAATCAGTGATCTTTAGTTGATGGTAAAATCGTCGAAATATATTATAACAAAAAAATTATATTTTGAAATGGCGTATCTTTTAATTTTAATTTCATTAGATTAAAAAAAAATAATTTTAATGAAATAACATATTTCAATTATTTAATTTGACAGTTATTAAAAAACACAGATGTAGGATCTTTATTAAACCAAAATCCCATCAGAGATCAATTGAAATTATGCCAAAGCAAAAAACCGACTCTAATTTAATAAATAAAAATTAAAAAATGGTTTCATGTTATACTATTAACAATATTTACAAGTCACTTTCATAAATAAATAAATTCAGCTGTTCAAATCATGGAACGAGCCTCAAGACATTCGTCTCATATTTTGCTAATCTTATATAATCATCCATTCCTTTACTAAAATTTCTTTGAATTTTTTTTGTCATCAAATTTTTCAGGTCTCTTTTGTCATTCTTAACAATATAAATAAATGGCTGTTAATACATCTTAAGAATTAATGAATAAATTTCGTCGTTTTCTTAAAAATCAATAGACGAAAAATCACTATCGAATTCAACTGTTAGAAAAATACAGACAATTCATAAAACGGAATTAATACAACAAACCATTTTACACAAAAAAGGTTTTCCATAATTTGAAATTATTTATCATAATGATTAAAGGAATTAAAGTTGTTAAGAACATTGAGACCATTTTCGTTTGAATTTTTATTATTATCACATTTAGAGTCATTACAACTCTCGGAAGATCTTTCACCGTTTTAAATCGCTCTAATTGGTTTTTTTACTTTTTATTTTTAGTCATGATTATTCGAACAATTTTTTCTAAATCTTTTTAAAATATTTAATTTCTAAAAATATTAATTACAAATAATAATTTTAACCATTTCTTTATAAAAATTCCAAATAATAAAAATTTTATAAAATTGTTAAAAGTGAATTTAATTTAAATCTGATTAAATGCTTTTCTTTTTGTTTTTAAAACTATTAAGAACATTAATTGAGTTTTCACTACATTTATTTTCATCACAATTCGAATAGCCACTAGAACAATTCTCCGTAAAACTTGCGTAGCTCGTCATCGTTCTTGATTGATATTTTTTTAATAATATTCTTTAACGTCTTATTATTCAAACAAATTTAAATTACAATTTAATTATTACAAAAATAATTTATACTTAAAATTAAAAATAAAGTTTATTTATTTTAAGAAAATTATTATTAAAATATTATTTATGAAATATTAATTTAATTTTAAAATTGGTTGTTTAAATTTTAATAATTGATTAAACAATCAGACGTTTTAAAATATTTAAAATGTCAGTCTTCCATCTGGGTGGGAGAAACACAATCCTAAAACAACATACCAAACAACGCACAATAAACACCATTCAAAAATATTCCTCACAAAAACAAATATTAAACTTAATTTTAATTGTTAATTTAAAAAATATAAACTTGTAAAATTTTTATTTTAATTATATCCGGATCGTCAATCACTGTAAATATCGCTATCGCCCTGCACAATTTAGCGACGCATGACGGATCCCCACAATATTGCTGGTCGCACATTCGGTGTATATGTCGTCGAATGGAGCGGGATCGGAGTTCACGGAAGAGGAACTGCCATCCCATGGCATATCGACCGATGATCACCGGATCCAATCGGCAACCAGACGTCGTCGAATCGAGGCGGCGATCTCTCCGGGAACCAAGTCCCGGCACATTTAAGAGGTGCCGGCCGTCGCCACTCGGTCCGGCTGCCGGCACCACAGACGGTAAACCCGTCAAAATATATTATTATAAAATATATTTTGAAATAGCGTTCTTTTTATCTTTTCAAAAAATGTAGATTAGATATTTTATGGTATATTAATTTGTATATTAAAATGATATTTTTAGTCTCTAATACGATGATAATAATTTTTACAAATTATAATGGAACCGTCTGTAAACCGTGGCACATTCATAACAATCTCATAGCAAGAACAAATTCCTTCGTACTGATTATAAACTTGAAGTCCTATAAAAACAGAATAATAGATTTAATGATAAAATTAGGACTTAGATGATTCTTGATTTTTTAATTATCATACACGAACATAATTTCTAATCAATATACATATAAAAAAATTTATTCTAAAATATATAAAATATAGAGTTTAGGGAAAATGTCGTATTTAAAAAGAAACTCTATTTATATAATTATCTTCATTTTTCCGAGAATGTTTCATCTTTAAAGTTTGATATTTTTTGGGTGTTGTATGTTTGAGATATTTTGTGTAAAGTTTTATCATTTTTAAGCAAACTTAAACTATTAAGTTAATTTAATAAATATATGAATTTGTAATAAAATATAGTTATTATGATATTTATTTGTTGAATAAATTCTATTATTTATTAACTGAGATACTAATATTAACATTTTGACTAAAAACATTTTTTGCGTTCCTATATGTATAAAATAAATAAATACCGGGTGTTATGAAAGTCTTATCAAAAAAACATTCAAAACAGATAAAAATGCATATTTCAGCAAATATAAAAGATATCGCAAATAAACTTTAAATTTAAATTGAATAGAAGTTTTTTAAACAATTTATTCAAAATGATCGCCTTCCGTATGCAAGGTGGCTTCTAGAAGTTTCCTTTCACCACGAACACCTCAGACAGGTGATTTCAAACCTTCGCAACAAAATTCCCCAGGGTTTTGGTACTTGTTTAGTGAACACAGCAGTCTTCGCTCTCTACATACGTCCATATGGAGTAATCCAAAATATTCACATTTGATGAAGATAATGGTCATTTGTCTTTGGTTGTAAAAACTCAGGCTTTGTCTTTCAAGAACTTTTAGATGACCTTAGCCGTATGGTTTCGTGCACCGTCCTGATAAAAAAGAAAATTGCTCAAGAGAAACTCCTTCAGTCACGGTAGTACAGTTTAACGTAGAGTTTCTTGGTAACCTGTAACATTCAGTCTGTAACCAGCAGTGAAGATTATTGGGGGTTGAACTTTCCGTTCGCTGTAACTACTTTCTGTAGCATTACACAGACAAGATGCTTTGACTCGACGTGCTCTGGACCACTTGATTGTGGGAACCGCCATCGGGTCTACGTAATCGTATGATAAAGTCTCGCTGTCCTGTCATACGGTGAAGTCACCGTCCATGGAGACGATCAGGTCAATGACTGTCGTAAGTCGCATGTCATTGAAGATCGATGAAATCTGATGAGCAAATTTTACCGGCAAAGATCGACCCGGACTCACGTGCCCAGCCTGTTGGAGTCCGAGCGCGGAGAAACTACGGAGATTACTCTCTAATTCTTTGTGACATTTTCATCGTGTCTACAAATGTGCTTCGAGATTCAAAACGGTGAAAAAATGATAAAAAGTGTTGCAAAAACTTTTTTTTAAATTCTTCATTTTCGATTTTGTTTATTAAAATATACAAAATATTTCTTTAGAAAAAACACTTTTATACGTACACTAAAAATATATGTTAATTGATTTATGTATTTTCATCGGAAATGAGCAAGAGTCAGGTGGTTAAAAAATCAATTACAAGATTTGTACCAGCCAAACAGACAGATGAAGCTCATATGAAAGTGTGTAATAACAGCATTTTTTCTTTACAAACTAATTTTTCTATATAAGGTTTTTTTATTTTTGTCACAAGTTTTTTTAATTTAGATTTTATCTGTACAATATCCGAGCACCACGATTAAAATTATGAGAAAATATTTTCTTAGAGTTTCGTTTTTTAACTATTTAATTATTAATATTCTTAGCTTGAAAATTATTCAATAAATATTTTAAATAATGAATAAATTTTCTTTGTATATTTGACAAAAATATTGATATACAATAGATTTATTTTTATAGAAGCGTAAAATATAAAAATGCTTCTACAAAAGAAAATTCAAAATTAATATTGAAAAATTGATATAAACTTCAAACAAATTTATCAAATCTTTCTTCCCATCGAAAAATATCGTTTATGAATATAAATATGTAAATTTCGAAGTAAAATTTGATTTAATTATTCGTTTTATTGTCTAAGGAATTGAGGGAACACAATCCAAAAGACGAAATAGAAAATTATTTCTCCTCTAAGAATTGGAATTGAACATATTTCTAAGCCTACTGTTTAAAGGAAACCTCAGTTGTCATTTTAAGGGACCCAAAGTAATAGTAAAAGTATAAAGCATTTGATTGACCGCAACAAAATCTCATAAATATTCTTAAATAAAGCAAAACATTTATAAATTGTAATATTTTGTCCGATTTTTCTTTCGTTTATAAAACAAGTAATTTGAAATTATATTTTCTTTCTTTTTTAATAAAACAAATTAAAAGTGAATCATTAAAATTATTAAATGGATAAACAAGCTGATTACAGTGTAAGCCGCTTAATAGGACCACATTTGTCCCAAGCCCAACTGGTCCTATTAACCGACTGGTGCCATTAAGCGAAGTGGTGTTATTTTTTGACAAAGTACACGTTTCAAGTTGCTTACAAGAGAGAAGTTGGTGGTGACGATTTCATAAGAGGGTGTGAGCTTGCTGCAGCTCTCGTCAGCAGCCAGTCTGCAACCCTCCCCATTGTGCTCTAGCAAGATTGATGTCGAGTTAGGCGACACACACATGTGTACCTGGGATGGTAAGTGATGGGGCTACCGCCACTAACTGTACGTTTGCTTGCAGGACACTTTTCCTCTAGCTGTGTCCTGTGTGTGTGTGCTACAAATGTAGCAGGTGATCTTTGCAGCTAAAGAAATAAGAACAAATACAGTAAATACAAATTCAGTTAAAACCTGCTTCTTTGTTACGTGTGTATGTGTATGTTGATTGGGGTGGGTGTATGACCTACGCTAAAAACACGTTTTTCATGACTTTCATGTTGTTTGAAGGGTCAAACAGTTTCATGAGTGGTCCCATTAACCGACTTTTACTGGTCCTATTAAGCGGCTGCTTTAATATTGGAAACATAGGAAATGATTCGGTCCCACAGAATTTGGTCCTATTAACCAGTGATCCTATTAAGCGGTTTTCACTGTATATAATTTATTACGTAAAACAACTAATTAATTAAAGTAGCAAAATTGTAGAATTCAACATTTTATTTATATTACATACTTTAATATATTATATTAATATACAGAATTATTAAAAGTAACATAAAAATCAATACAACATATTTTATTTAACCTGTTAACTGGGTATGACGAAATATTTCGTCATACATAAAAGCCTTCTTCAATAGGCATGACGTCATTTTTCGTCATGGAAATTAATCGTAATATATTGAACGTACATTACGTTCTACGTTGTTCTTTCTACGATATTCTTTTATTATTTGAGGTGTAATATTACTCATCGCTGCGAACAAAAAATCCCGATTCTGAAGCAAGTTGAGCAATCGCTAATTCCCCGGTTAACAGATTAAAAATTTAAAAGTATGTTTATTAAAAAAAAACCATGCTTTTTTATTAAAAGCATGTTAAAAACAAAAAGAAAAGCATTTAATTAGATTTAAAATAAATTCAATTTTACCAATTTTATAAAATTTTTATTATTTTGAGTTTATATAAAGAAATGGTTAAAATTATTATTTTTAATTAATATTTTTTTTAGAAATTTAATATTTTAAAAAGATTTTAAAAAGTTGTTCGAATAATCTTTATTAAAAATAGAAATAAAAAACCCAATTATAGCAATGTCCAATGGTTAACGTACTTCCGAGAGTTGTGATGACTCTAAATGTGATAATAAATTATTCTTATGAAAATTGTCTCAATGTTATTAAAACCTCTTTAATTCGTTCCACTATAGTGTTGTTTATGAGTAAGCATAACTACGGTTCTGAAAAGGAAATTACAAAATAAAATGTCTATTGTTAGGAATTCTGTCTTAAATGCTTAGAGATGTATAAAATGTACCTGAAGGTGAAGCAGGGACATTGTATAAGAGCCAAAAATATGATGGATACTGTTAACCTTTTTCAAAATGTTATTTCAGAACCTGAAAATTGACCATAAAAAGTCCATATTTGAATGTGATGGATTATTTTATCTGGAGTTTGTTTCCGACAGAAACATAAAACAACAGTCACATTAAAAACACATTTAATCAAATTAATCATTACAATAACCACACTTTGAGCTTTAACAAAAGCTTGAATTCAATGGTTAAGACGATGTCACACAGTGTAAATAAATTGTTTTGAACATTTATGTATTGATATTTATCTGATATGATATGTAATTAAATAAAATAATAATATGCTTAAGAATTGTCCTTAGAACAACAGCAAATTTTAGTTTCCATGTCACCACTGAGTCCAATAAATCTATAATTAACAACATGTAAGTCATGGAAAAAGAGTTAAAAAGATTAAGAAATTTAAAAAATTGATAAACCAGATCAAATTTGAGATTTGATTTTCACACTAATTTTTATTTTTTTTAGTTTTAATTTTTTTTCAAGCTCCACACACTGTTGAATCAAGACATCCACGAGGGAGACATAGGAATTTCCGATTGTTATCCAATTAGTTAAGATTTTTCCATATTTAATTTATATTAAAATTTGATATCGATATAAATATAAATAAGTGTTAATTGTAATTTATCTATGGAAGAGACATAAAATATAAGGATAAATAAGTATTCGATTTATTTACATTACTTTTCATTCTTGTTATAAACCTTTAAAAAGATATAAATATAAAAATATAAAAATTAGATAAAATAAAAAAATAAATTAAATACTACAAAGAATAATTTGGAAATTTTCAAAAATTTGTCTCTTTTTTAAGGAAATTATATGTAAACATAAAAAAAACAATTGGGAATATGTACCTAATTTAAAAAAGATCAATTCAGTTTTGATAATGTCCCTATTTATATAATTTGTAAATAAATTATGAATATCTCGTTATTCACAAAATTTAAATTTATTCACTGGTTTGAATCAATTAATGCCTTTATTATGTCTTCGTCGGCCTCAATGAGCCTTCCGGAACGTGAAGAATCTTCAACATCAAAATTTCCGGATCTAAATTTTTTAAACCAGTTTTGGCATTGGCGTTTTCTCAACACATCTTCTCCATACACTTTGCATAATTTTCTTCTTGCTTGTACAGCATTTTTACCTTTTCGGAAGTATAAAAGTAATACATGCAGTAAATGCTGATTCTTGCTTTCCATCTTTGATAGGTCCAAAATCAAATATAAATGTTTTTAATTATTCCAAAATTTTCCAAATCTAACCTTGATTACCAACTGCTAAAATAAATAATATAGTCAATGATTATTAATGATTATTAATATAAAAAATACATTTAAAACAAGTATGAAAAAAAAACGAAATGACTTTCCGAACAACCCAATATAACTTTACTAAGTTTCACAATATGTTCTCCCTTTTTGATATAATAATAGATTGCTTCAACGAGCTCAAACCTTTTGATCGGTTGTGGGAGTTCAGAAGACCTTATTGTTTCCTATATCCAACAAATATTCAAAAAATGAAGTTTCAATACACTATGGATGTATCAGGCTGCTTGAGCTACCACAAGCCCTTAACAGTTACTTGATAATCACTGATTATACAAATCATTGGATAGTAAATATTTTTAAAACAAAACAAAACAGAATAAAAGATTGGCTTCTAACATCGAGTTTTGCTTTTCTATTAATTGTAAAAAAGGTATTTCGATTTCGGGAAAAGAAAAATGCAAAATATATGCTTAATATTCAATTCATTGTTGACCAAATGATTTCTAATAATACAATAATTTCATAAGGGTACTTTAATTGGTAAAATATTATAAAGACATCAGAAGTTAAATATTATGCATATACAGTCCGCTTCATATTCTTAGAAACACTAGCATCAGAAGGTATTATTTATCCAAAAAGTACTTTTTTATTTATTTATATATTTAAGACATGCTCCGTGAAAACATTACCTTTTGAGGAAATTTCATTCTCTGAATAAGTAGTTGATGGGAAACATGAATCACTTAAACTTTCTTAGCACATCCATCACCAAATTCAAATCAGTAACTGCCCACTTTAGGAATCGCTTGTCGAAGACTAACCTCTTCTTCCTCATGGCTAATGTCAACATTTTGTAATTTCCCTATTGTGCTGACACTAGCAATTGAAACATCACATTTAGCAGCAATTTGTCTCATGTAATATGTTTTTTATCAACAAGTGTTTTAATCGGAGCAATTTTAGTTGGCTCTAAATCATACTTTTTGCCTATGTCTAAAATAAACAAAATGTCGATTAAATAATGAAAAAAACTAAATTATTAAAATATTTCAAATAAATAATTCAAGGATAGATAAATATAACATTAATTTGCATTGTATGAATTAATGTGCAAGTACAACTTATTGGATTACTGTTTCTAATAATATGAGACACACTGTATATATATACATATTATTGATCAGTGACCTGTAGATGACGGTTGATCCGTCGAAATATATTGTCTTAAAATATATTTTTAAATGTATTATTTTTTTTAATATAGATAATTAATATATTTAATATTATTATAATCAAAATTTGTGATTTTCCATGTTTATTGTTTATTAGTACAATAAACTATTGTATATAATATTTTATAATTGTACTTTTTAAATTACATATTTCCATGATGAAAAATTTATGATCTGATTATTTATTTATTATTCAATAAAATTCAATTATATGAAAGATTGTCTTGAAAATTATCCTAATAATTATGTAGTAATTTTTAATGAGGCTTTTATAGATATGTAAGTGTACACATTAAGGCTTTTCTTTAAAGCAAATAAATGTTCAAATGAATAAATGTAATTATATAAAAGTTCAAAAACGTTTCAAAGATTACCACGTAACCCTAAATATTTTGAAATTTTGAGCTCGGTGTGCGAACATTTTTAGAGGTAATATTTATTTTAAAAATATATAAAAATATTCTCATTCAGGAATATATATATATATATATATATATAT
>MQRK01208825.1:2772-14034 GCA_001938485.1 Girardia tigrina | reverse complement strand
GAGTAGCTTCTGCCATGTCTACCAGCAAAAATAAAATTATGTAATTATAACACACAAAAAGATATGGTGTCTATATTACGTGTTCTCAAATAGCTGCCGCACCCTGTATATTATGTTAACTATACTAACAATTGTGAAATTTTATATAAATATATTTGCTATAAACACATTTATCTTGTTATTAAACAACAATCTTGTTAAAACTCAATGAAGTAAGAAAAAAGAATTATTAAAATAGAACTTACTTTTTTTTCTAATAATGGAAGATAGCTGTGACAAAAACTAGAATAATTTTTTTAATAAATAATCAATTAATTTATTCAATTAAACAAATATGTATCGTTTTAAAAAGCTCATAATTGATAATAACGAGAAGAAACTAGAAATAATGCTCTTTTTTAAGTAGATTCATCAATTATATCTTTATTTTTTTTCAATGTAATTTCTTAT
The DNA here is from genome assembly GCA_001938485.1 of Girardia tigrina. NCBI lineage: Eukaryota > Metazoa > Platyhelminthes > Tricladida > Dugesiidae > Girardia > Girardia tigrina. The sequence continues at coordinate 13,584 of MQRK01208825.1, read as the reverse complement.
TTTAATTTGAGATAAAGTAATATTAAAACAAAAGAAAAACTTTAGTTTTGAAAACATACTATAATATATAACGATTACTTAATGTAAATGTTGGTAAACATTTTCTATATTTTGACTTTATTCTTCTTTTTGAGGGTCTTTTGTATTCTGTCGCTTATTTTAAGACTAGATGTAGTTTTGTTTCATGATCGGTCTAACAAACATGAATGTTGAAGGATAATCATTTTTTATTCAAATTCACTTCATTCTCCATTTGGATTATGTTCGTGCATATTTTTCAAACCAATTCTTGATTTTCCAAATTTTTATTAAAAGTTTCCTTTTTCTTTATTTTTAGGCTAAGTAAAGAAGAATCACATGGACAGAAGTCTGCATTTTAGACTTTACTAAAGTTTTGAGTTCTATTATGGTATTAAAGTTCAGAACGCCTCTGTAAAACATCGTGCAGAGTATTGAAAAGAGGCTTCTACTTAACTGAGCAACATATAAATAAGGTTTAGTAAAACAAATTTTAGAATACTGATGAATTTATGAAATAATCGCAAATTATTTTTTTAAATTAAAATAGGCCATTTTATAATAACATATTTTAATGCGATATATTTCTACGGAATATCTGTCATCATCAGGCACTTCTGTCAAGCTTATAAATGTCCAAAGATTAATTAAATATAATTAAACTTAATTAATTATGTAATCCCTGTTTCACGCAAAGACTTTCAACAAAGTTGATGAATGATCGGGCATTTATTGATAGATTAACCATGTTAATAATTAATTCCTCACATGAGACTGCATAATACTTTAAAATTATTTATTTTAACAGTCGTATTACAGTATTTTTTTGTTCAGCAATATTACTAGTACTACTTACGTGGCATATAACTGATTTGGCATTCTAACGGATTCCAGTGAATCAAACTTTAACGAATTTGATCAATCAGAGAGCACCGAATAGAAGATTGAGTATCAATCGGAGCAAAAAAACCAAAAAAGAAACTCTGTACCGTGGACCTAAGGTAACACTAAAGAGATTGGTAATATAGTCGGTATATCGATGTGACGGGACTGATTGGTCTAATGACTTCGAACAGAAAATCATTAAAGGAAAGAACCCTAGAATGAATTTCCTGTAGAATGTCTTTTAGGAAAAGTAAATCTAAGATTTTACAACTTTTCCCTCTCATATTGTTCATGCAGATATTAATAATTAAATTAATTTAGTAGTTAATAAATAGTTTCATTCTTTATTTCATAATCGTTTAATTAAATAATATTAGGTTGTGTAATATTAAATAAAGTAAAATTAAAAACTCAATTTTTTAATTATAAAAGCTGTATATTTTTTATCAGAAGATACACCAAATAAAAGCTACATACTTTTGCAATTTCAGGGGTAGGTTGTTTAGCCCTTTACTGCACAAGCTTATTTCATATGATTCGATGCACGGATAAAAGGCCATTTTAACAGCCTCTGCGGATTACAACTTTTTTCTAACAAGACTTTGTCTAAATTAAAAAACAAAAGTGACAACCAAAAGGTTCAAGATAAGGTAAACATGCTATGCGACAGATAATTTCTGTCTAACTACTGAAACTATACCACGCTGGTTTGTGAGTTTTCGGGTTCATTTAAAACTTCACTGACCAAATATTTCTCATTATTTTGTTTAAATGCTTGAAGCAGACATTCGTTCAAATCAATGAAACGTAAGCTCAACAATCAAATAGTCACCGTCAGCTTCTTCTACTAGATGTTTTGTTTTGATGGGCCAGTTTGTAAGAAACACTGTTATGAATGCCTACAATTTTCGTACATGATTCATATTCTATCACTAGTAGTAATTTAATTCAGAAGAAATCGGTTTTTTTTGCACGATGAAAAAGAAAGACATAATATGAGTAGTAATATATTTTGTATATTGTCCAATTCGTTCGGCATACACTTGTACGGTGTTTCATCCAGTTATGATTGTTTTCTTAGATAAAATTTATGCTCATTCAAGAGCACCTTAGATTGGATCAACTTTACGATGGTGGAGCGGAAAATTAAATGTTTGTCCGAACATTTTGCCCATTTGGAATATAATATAAATAAATTAAATAAAATATATAATTAATAAAATAACTAAATTAAGAATTAAAAGTAAAATAAAATTAATAACTTAGTTAATAAAATTTAACAAGTAAAAAGAAAATTAATTGAATAATTTTAATAATTAAACTAAAATAATTAAATGAATAAAATAAAGTTTAAAAATTGAATTAAATAAATTAAAAAGAAATTGGAATTTGAACTGATTTCAGTTCATTGTTTGAATTGTTTTTGAAAAATAAACCAATGAATCATTGTCGACTCGATATTTTCTTTTTAATTCGACCCGTATGTGTGTATGTATTTGCTATTTGTGTATGTATTTGCCGAGTGTGATGTTTAATAATGGAATCGATAAATGTGATTGCATGCATGTGTGCTTCTTTGTGTCTGAATGTGAATGTGTGTATCTAATTGTAAAATTTTCAAATTGTGATTAGACGACGTGTGTGTAATGGGTTTGTGAGGAATTGTTTGTGTTTCGTCACAATTAACAATTGAAGTGGGCAAAATGCGTTTTTTTTGTGTTCGAAAAATAAATCGATTTCAATTAATTGTAAAAAAGTGTAACAAAAAAAGGGTGTAAAACAAGTTTTCAATTTAATATTAGAGAAAAGTTCAATAAAGTTGTTTTGGATAAAATAAAAGTTTTTGTAATTCCTTATAATAGATTTTGAATATTGGAATTGGTATTATAATCAACAATCTGTTTCTCTAAAATGATAAACAAATTCTATCAATTATATTGTAACAGGAATAATACAAATTAATTTGAAAAAAATGACTTTAGCGACAATCGGGCGTTCTTTCTTACATGAGGCACAGTTTCCGCAACAGATGGGTTTCATGACATTTGTCTATTTTAGTTTCAATTCGCTCACATTGTGCATTATTGACTATTCGAACATAATTAAAATAATATTTTGATAAGTTTATATTTTTAAAATTAAGTTTAATATTTCTTTTTAAAAAAACGAAAAGCATTTAAGTAGTTATAAATTAAGCTAATAAAATTTAAATTAAATTCATTGTTATCAATTTTATATCATTTTTTTATTTTGAGTTTTTTAAAAAAATGGTTTAAATTATTAATTTTAATTAATATTTTTAGAAATTAAATATTTTAAAAAGATTTAGAAAGATTGTTCGAATCATCATAATTAAAAATAGAAATAACAAAACCAATTAGATCGATGTCAAACGGTGAACGATCTTCCGAGAGTTGTGATGACTCTACATGTGATAATAATAAAAATTTAAATGAGAATTGTCTCAATGTTCTTAACAATATTATTGACTGTCCACCGTGTTTTCGAAACCACAAGAGAACTCATATTTCATCACAATAAGACTGTTGCTGTTTTCCATGATCTTAATACCACGTCCACTGACAAATAAATAATCAACATCACAATAAATTTTAACATTGATTCTAATAGAGTAAAGATGTACCTTTTAAACAACAAGAACTTTATGTAATAAGATGGCGTCTGTAAAACCTTTATTCGGCGTTAATTCCAAATAAAGGCTTTACAAGCAAAAAAATATAAAATAAAATAACGCAAATAACAAATAAAACTATATTAATTAATTAACAAAAAAAATAACAAATATAAAAAATAATCACAGACCCTAACAAAAGTTTCCAGTAAAATAATTGAGTCGGGAGTTAACATTGCATGGTAATTTGGAAGCTATTGTTTTCTAATGCAGTTTATATTCATTAATTCATCCATAACGTATTGATTCTTTTTTTATATATATAATACATTTATATTATTTAATTTTAAATGCATTAAACGACGATCTTTGAATAATTTCAGGAAATAAATAAAATTTCAAATCATGCTTGACGAACAGATTGATAAAAGAGAAGCATCTTCGTCTATCTCATTTTGAAAGCAGAATTTCAATGTTTAGTAATACATTTCAGCAAACAATTTATAAATATTTATAATCTTCCTTTTCATCAAGATAATTCTTTGAAAAACTTTTACACTTTCAGCAGCATTCGAACAGCATATTCCTATTCGAAATCAGGAAAGAAAAACGTAAGATTTTTCTTTGGTTTTCGACAATGAACTCTTTATTCGACACTTTCGTTAGAGATAATTTTCTTTTCTTTCTAATAATTTTTGATTTTTTCTATTCTGAATCTTTATTTTTTTCTCAATAAAATAAAAGATAATAAAACAACAATCACAAATCATATAACACAGTCAAATGGAAACACATACTATTACAAACAAATAGTAAAAAAAACAAACACAAGACACAACAGACTTTTCCAATGTACTGAACACTACAGCGTCAAAGGGAAATTATTCGCGATTGATATCAAATTTATGACATTTGCTTAATTTTAAACTTGATGATTTAGTTTTAACAAAACACAAGATGTGAAAAAAGATCTTTTATTCGCTTGTATTAGTAAAAGCAAATTAAGTTTATATTCGTAAAAGATGAGAAACATAAAATAATAAAATTTAAATGGCATAAAAAGAACATACAGGAAAAAATAAAACGGATAAAAAATATTTATTTATTTTGCCTTGATAATAAAAAGAATTTCCATTGATAATACATAATACAATATTCGTTGCTATAGTAATCAAGGAATGAAGAATATATTTTCCCCCTTTTTTAGATATATATATATTATGTTTACCAACGTTTGGAAAGTAAACTTTTAAGCAAATAAAATTTAAGTTAGATTATTTATATCAACAAACAAAATTTCCTCAAAATGATGCTCAATTTAACGAATTAAAAATAATTGTGATAATAATAATTTTATATGTAAAATAAAGCAAAGGTTTTACTTTAATTTTAGTTTAAATTTGATATGTTTGTTATTGAATAAAACATGCAATGTTTTAATCCCAAAGTAACTTTAGTTAAATGTTTTTGTTTACCAATTAAAATAATTTACTAAATTAAAATCTCAAAAGCCATTGAATGAAAAATAAAAATAATCATAATCATAATAACATAATACATTTAGTATTCGTGTTAGTGGTTTGATTTGATGTTGCTAGTTTATTCGTGAATGTTTCCCTTAGTGAAACCATCTGAAATGCTGCAGAATTGTTGATAACCAAATTATATTCTGAGAACAAGAAATACGTGTATTACGTTCCTCTTTCTCCATTCTTTTTATTAGCTTACTTCCTATATATATATATATATATATATGTATCAATGCAATTGAGAAACCTATTTTTGAAGGCCTTCTACTCAATCAATTTTCTTCAAACTTCGCACATTTACTCATTCTCGATGACAATAAATGATTATGTAAAATTTAATCGAAAAAAACTTTTTAAGATCCCAAAATGGGAAAAGAACGGAAAATTCGGAGTTCCTGAACAATATGAATTGCAAGATATCTACTTATAAATTATAAGTAGTTTATATTTATTTTTAATGTGTTTTTTAATTAAAATATTTTTACTTAAAATATTTTCAGGCAACTGGAATTATATGCTATTTTTTCCACCTTTACCACAATCAAAATGGATAGAATAATTTAATTCAAATTTCAATCTGTCTTTCATGGCAATGAAAACCGGTTCTTGTATTATTCCGTAAATGAAAATAGCAAAATCGAAGAACTATATTTTGTGAAAAAGTTATTGGAATGATAAATATTTAATTTTCCCTCACAAAGTTCATATTATTAATGAATATTTTTCAGTTTAATGAATTCCTTTCATAATAACATCACTTTTATTATGCAGCGTTCGATATCATTAATTTCATTCACTAATGTTCTTATAAAAAGAATCAGAGAAAGAAAGTGGTTTGCAGATTCTGACGTTCCCGTTGGTGGTTTTGGTGTCACGGGTTCTGAACTTGTTCATTTGATAAATGACAAAAATCGGTTCTATTTTTTATATTTATTGAATGGATTACATCTTGATTGAGTAGTTGACGCACTATCATGACATGTTTGTTTAACACGACAGAACCTCGGGAGTGACTCACTACACAGGACAACAAAAATGTTACATTTATTTTTTTGTGTTTTTTATACAATTTCGGCGTGTTGATTCTAATAGTAACAATTATTTTTATGTGGCTACAGCGGTTTGGATGAGAAAGCCATTTTTTCAAAAAATGCATTTTTATGGCTCTGCTAACCATTATTTTGTTATATCTTTAACGATTTTCATATTAATATTGATTTTGTTATTTGTTTCTAGATAAAAATTTCATCTAGACACTATATATTATCATCTGACTGTTTTTCCTATGTTTGTGGACATTATTTTGGCCCCTCTCAAATCAAATATAAGATGTCTAGGGACACGAAGTACTGCGAAGCATATCAGAAATATATTGCAATGCTCATAGGAGATCAGGATAAATCCTGGGCTCCTCATTTTATATGCGGATTTCAAAGTGGCCTAGTTGGTGGATTGAAATGAAACATTGTTTTCTGTTTTTCTCTGGGATTAGTGGTTTATGGTGTTTTTAATACTGATGTCATACCATATCTCATCAAATTCGATCACTTCCAGTGAATTTGTTTTTAGCGCATCTGACGATACTTCGTCATGTTTGTCCTTGATGTCGCTGATTTTGATGATTGGTAAAAAAAAACTAATTTCGTTAATGTCTGTTCTCGAGAAAGAATCTGCTAATACATTTGATTTCACGCGATTTATTTGATTTTACCGTCGAATTGTGAGATCCAGTTGATTTGTCTTTGTTGTCTCGGGCTCGGGTTTTTTATTTCAAAGCATGTACTAGAGGTTTGTGATCTGTAAAAATTTCAAGTTTTCGGTTTTCGATTAGGTTTTTAAAACGTTTGATGGCATCTTATATTGTCAATAATTCTCTATCGTATGTTGAGTATCTTTGTTCTTGCGATTTTAATTTTTAGCGCAATTTCCATACTGACAATTGCGATTATTAATTGGTTATTTCTGTGTGGATGTATGTCCGCAGCTTTAAGTCGTATCTCCTCCTCAACGAAGCAATATTCAGGGCTAGTTCCAAAAGCAAATATGTTAAGCAAGTTTGGAGGATGATTGTGGACCAAAAAAATTCCCGGAATTCCTTTATTGATTTCCTGGAAAAGCCAAAAAACCTCGAAAAAATGCAGTTTTTGGTTTATATCTCGGCAACCAGACCACTTAGCGACTTGAAACATTTACCAATCGATTCCTGCAATAATTTAGAACAATATTGCCGAAGAAAGTTTTCAAAAATATCCTTTCGTTCGGTAACAAAAAATTAATCATAGTCAAATACTGATATAAACATTTTAATATTTGGGAACCGAATAACATAAGGAAATTGCGCTTAAATTGTCACTAGACTTTTTATTAACTTGTTTAGAGTAAAAACCGATTGACAACTGAGTTCCTTCTACTGATTGTTCTAGTACTGCTCCCACTGCTATTGTGGAAGCATCAGTAGTTAGTTTAGTTCGGAACCTTCTTGTAACATTGTTAACGTTGTTATTTTGTTTAGATTCGTTTTGATATCTTCGAACGTTTTTTTCTGTTTGTTCGTTCCATGTGATTTTATCCTTTTTATTTTTATTTTTTAATAGATCAGACTAGTATCAGACTAGGTACTAGTATTTCAGAACATCTTGGTAAGCTCTGATAATAGAAATTCACCATTCCAACGAATCAGCGGATATTTCTAACTGTTGTTGATTTTTGTATATTTAATATGTTTTAATTTTTTCGTCTATTGGTTTTATTTGGTTTTTGCTTATTTTGTAACCTAGAAATTCGATTTCTTTTAGTCGAAATTTGCATTTTCCTACATTGATTTGTAGACCATTGTCTATTAATTTTTCAATTACTTTTTCTATTTGTTATAAATGTTCTGATTTGCTTTGGCTCCAGATTAGTATGGGGTCTAGATACACTACTGATTGGTTTCTTGCATGAAGATATTGTTCATTATCCTCTGAAACATCGCGACGGCGTTTTTAAGGCCTAAAGACATTTTATTAAATTCATAAAATTCGAATCGTGTTATGATTGCGGTCTTCTTGATGTGTTCTTTGTGCATAGGAATTTCGTACTAGGCTTTTGTGAGGTTGATTTTTGAAAATATTGTTGCTTTATTGAGTCTTGATAGTTATTGAATGGATTACTTTTTGATTGAGTAGTTGACGAACTATCATGACATGTTTGTTTAACACGAAAAATTTTCCCTTTTAAAATAAGTTTATAACAAGTAACATTAAAAAAGTAACAAGCAAATATAAATTGTTGATGATGGAAGAAGTATTTGTGAAATATGAACACTGTTAGTAAAATGACGAAAAAATTATTAAGTCAGTTTAATTGAATTTTAATTTTTTGATTGGTGGGGACCTATTTTGAATATTGTGTAAAATTGTTATTATTATTGGTAAACATACAGAAAATTTCACCTTTTGGAACCTGATCTAAAATGTCATCACTCTAATGTTCAGTATTTAATTTCTTAAAAAAGCTTTAATAAAAGGTTGTAATAATTATAATAATAGTAATTAATAGTTCAAAAAAGTATTTTTAAATCTCGACTTACATAATGAAAATGAATTTAAATAATGAATAATTTATTACTGGCATGTAATGACATTTTTTTGAAAAAGGATGTCATAAACTCGAATGAAAATTGTAGAAGAATTTTACTATATATTAAATTTTTAATGTGATGAGTTAGTTTGTCTATGTTTACGAATGAGTTCCAATCGCGTTTCGTCATATTGACCATTTGTAGCTATAATATTTTTATATAACAATTTATAAAGTCTAACAACTTATGAATCACACCAAATAATGTAAATGATCCTTTTCTGGCAAGATGTCATACCGAACGAGAATTAAGTTAATTTCGAAAATATTTTTAAAAACAATTAGATAAATTTTGTGACACATTCTTTTACTCTTCTTCATTTCAGTAACACTAAATCAATATTAACATTTTATTTTACATTTTATTTAAATGAATTTTGTAAATTTTCTTTAAATAATTGTCAATCTAATCTGTGAAACACAATATAGAAAATAATTAATTTTTATTAAAATTAAAAGATGATGTTACAGTTTCATTAATTTGCAATGATTTTCCTGTTGAAAATGTTAATAAATTATTTTCTTATGAATAAAATATGAATGTGCTTTTCAGAAAAGATATTTAATGAAATAGTAAAGAATTAAAAAAAAGATAATTAAAAGTCTGATAAAATAAAAAAAAACAATCATTCATTTGAAAAATATTACTTAAAAAATAGGAAAGTCAGTATAATTAAAAAATAATTGAAATCAATTTTATTTTAATGAACATTTGAATTTTACAATGTTAATATCTGAGGAGGCAGATTCGCAGTAAGATGCAAAAATTTAGTCTGTTCCGTGGAGATGTTGGAAATCCGGAATATCGCATCGATTTGCTTGAACTAGATCTCAATATTGTCGAAGATTGGAGGAATTTTTGGGCTTGCGTGGTTGAACCACTTTTGACACCATTGTAATCTTCTTGCATTATTTAAATATTTGATTTAAATAAATAAAAGAAAACAAGATCGGTTATTTGAAAAATATATTATAAACATATTTTTATCGATTTAAACAATCGATAAAAAAATCATTATTTTTAATTTAATAAGAATTAAAAATCATTATTTTTAATTTAATAAGAATTAAAAATCATTATTTTTAATTCAACAAAAATTGAATTAAAAATAATTTATTGATGAAGTAAAGTTGTCACTTTACAGTATTCAAATTTAATTTACAGATGTTTTTTTTGAGAATCTGTTGACATGTCAGGGTTCACAACCAGCGAAATTATATGGGCCTCCTAAAATACAAAAACGTGGTCATCCACTTCATCCTGTATTATCAATGATTGAGAATGTACAGTACAATGTCACAAAGATTCTCGGCTCTTTATTAAGTTCTTTGATTTCTAATGAATTTGAAATCAGATTTAGCTTTGAATTCAAAGATTTCCTTTTGGATCAGAGACATAAAGTCGATTCTGTATGTAAGGTCTCATTTGATGTCTTCAGTTTATTTACGAATGTGCTCATCGATGAAATTATTAATTTGTGTGAAAAATTATCGGATGATAACTCTGACTTTGGATCTAAAAAATTTTTTTCGATCAATTTTGTTCACAATCATTTATTGTCATCGAGAGTGAGTAAAAGTGCAAAGTTTGAAGAAAATCGATAGAGTAAAAAGCCTTTAAAAACATGTTTTTTTTAATTATATATATATATATATACTTCGATGATTAACACAGCGCAATATAAGGTTGCTAAAGTTCTGGAAAGATTATTGAGGCCATTGATTATAAACCCGTTGGAATGTAAAGACAGTTTTGATTTTGTTAATCAGATCTTGAATTACAAAGCTAGTTCCAATGAAGGAAGTGATGGTGTCTTTTGATGTAGTCAGTTTATTTACTAATGTTCCTTTAGTTGAAACAATAGACTTGTGTGTCCAATTATGGGAGCAAGTAACTGATAAAACAATGTCTTCTATGAGTGGTAAAGCACTGAAGTCTCTCTTAGAATTCAGTACAAAGGATGTACCATTTATTTTCAATAATCAATGGTACATGCAAAGTGATGGAGTAGCAATGGGGTCTCCCCTAGCACCATTAATGGCGTCAATTTTCTTACAGAGCTTAGAGAAAAAATTCACAACCTTTACTGGTAGATTACCCTTACTCTACACGAGATATGTAGACGA
>MQRK01208805.1:33742-50580 GCA_001938485.1 Girardia tigrina | reverse complement strand
TATATATATATATATATATATATATATATATATATATCCAGCATATTATTTTACCGATAAAGAGATTCCATTTATGATCGCCATGGAAGAAGCATTGATTTATGTATAGCCCTTTCATAAACTTATTATTATTAAACATTCATTCAACAGTAAGAAAGCCTCAATTTGTGTCATGTTGCTAATATAATTCCTATCTTATTCCTTATTCTAAAGAATAACATATATTTATTAAAGTTAGTCTCGAGTGTCAGAAGAGGATACTGATTTCATTAATAATCAATAAAATTTGTAATTAAAAATCTAATTACCAAAGTTTTATGAACATTTTTAATATGATCGTGATAATAATCCTTATAAAACCGATCCGCATGTTTCAAAACCTTTTTTATTTTTTCGTTTTCGTTGTCGCTGGGATCGCCGATATGCCTCACGATACGTCTGGTAAGGTAATGTAAGTAGGCCAGGCTTCTTTTGGTACACTGTGTACCGATTACCATTTTGATGGCCTTCTCAAAATGCTTATAACACGAAGCATGAGCGCAGTACTCCAGAAATTCTTTGGAAATCTAGGAACATTATTCATTAAAATTATTATTTTAAACTTTTACATTAATTATAAATCTTATAATTTAAAAGAACCAAACAAATAATAAACGACAACATTTGCTATAGGGCTTTAATATATAAAACATTGAAAGAAAGATGGAAATAAAGATATTGTTCAAAATCGGTGTTATATGTTTAGAGTAAAATTCAATTATTTTATTTTTTATAAGAACAATTTCATTTTTTAGAATTTATAAATGTCATTCTTTTTCTACTTTTTCTATTGAAATTCAAAACTATTATGGGTGTAAAATGGTAGAATATCACCTACAAACTTCCTAGAAACAGAAATTCGTGTTTCACAGGCAGAATCTGGAGCCGACGATTGCCGAAACGATACTTAATATAAATATGAAAGTCATTGAAACAAGCGACCTTTTGGAACTACGTATATCAACGCCGTGTGAATCGTAAAAAAACGGTACAATACTATTTTAACAGCCTTAAAGATCAAATGATTGTTGTGGCTCTACAAAGAGCAGAGGAACCAGTAAATTACCAAGTCCCATACAATTTCTTAACAGTGAAATAGTTGTAGAAACGAACGTAAGAACAAACTTTTGTTTCACGGCCAGCAGACTCGTGTTAAGTTCATGTACGTGGAAATCATTTTTAACGTCAAAATTAAAGGCACTGAAGAAAATCTCTCATAGTCTTCTTCAAAGCTGTGAGGAATATTTTGAAAGTTTGATATTTTGTTCGAATGTTGTATGTTGATTTGGAATTGTGTCACTTCTACCCAGATGGCTGATTAATATTTTAATTCTAATTATCTGAAAATATGTAATGTTTATATTTATTCCTAATTTTAATTTTTAATCATTTTAATTTTTATCCAATAACTTTTGAGTAAATATTTTAATAATTTATTTAGTTCTCCATTTGCTCAGATAATAAGATTAAAGTCATTGATTAATAGACTGATGCAATCGTACGAAACTTTTAACAAAGATTGTCCTGAGGACAATCAAACTTGTTGTTATAATAAAAATGTTAAAAGTCATATTGGTGTTTTTAAAAACATCTATTTTCGAAAAATAAGACGGAGCTGTGAAAACATCTCAGGTGGAACAATCTGGAAGACTGTAACCGACATTTTAATATTCAAACTTAGCAATCATACTGTTTCTACTCTGTTCCCATGCATCACATCATGAAAATATCATTTAGATTTGAGAATATTATACGTTTATGTGATTCTTTATGAAATAAGAAAGATATGTTTGGAGAGAAATGAGAATTCTGTGAGCAAATGATAACTAAATGTGTCAGGACTATTTAAAATTGTGTATGAATGTACAGTGAAACCTCCCCATAAGGTACACCCTATTTGTCAAGAAAATATTTTGAAAATGTACCTTATGAGGTTGTGTACCTTATATAGAATGTAAAATAAAGTTTTTGGTGCAATTTTTTCTAGAAATAAAAAGCAATGTGAAATAAAATTATCGATCAAAAATATTATGTTTACTAATTATTAAATTTTACAAGAAAATCACGTGATATTTTTTTGGAATATAAATAAATTTCACCAAATGACAGTAATACATTTTTTTAAAAACGCTTAGAGAAAAGATGTAAAATTTTAAAATAAAATGGAACAATTAAAGTATCAATCAACATTTATTTTTATATAACAAAAATCTGTAATTAATTTTTGTTTAAAATTCTTCTTATGTTGAGAAATAACATCATGTTTCATTTTTAACAAATTTAATTCCTCTTCATACATATGTTTTTCTTTTCCATAAGTTATTAATTTCGTCAAATTTATAATTATGTTTATAATTTAGTTATTAATTTATTGCCTCGTCATTAGATATTTAAATTCCTATGATATTATTATTTATTTCCACATTCTCGGGTTCGATCACATCATCTTCTTCAATAGGATAATCATCATAAAACTCTTCAATTATAGCGTCGCGTAAATCTTCAACCGCCTGCATTTCAAATTCTGGTATAATTTTTTCGAATATCAAATTTTTATCTTGTATCCCAATATTTTCTGCTATCTCGGCAAGTTCATTCACTTGATTTTCTATTTCATTTAAATCATAATTAGCGATATCAGTATTTTTTAAAAATCCACAATTTTTAAAGCACTTCTGTATAGTTTCAGGCTTTATATCGTTCCAAGCACTAGAAAAAATTTAATCTCATCAAAAATATTCATTTTCTTAGCGAGTTCAGATACATGTACTTTATCTTGAATTTTTTCTAATAAAGTTAAAATCTGATACTTTCTAAATATGCCTTTAAACTCCTTATGATACCAGCATCGAGTGGTTGTAACACACTGGTTACATTAGGTGGGAAACATTTTATTTAATATTTGTTAGTTTATTTTCAGGATCAATTAATGTTCTCGACACTTTGTTTAATTATTCTTGTTTATTTTTAGCGACCTTCCCGACTCTAGCTCTTGCAATATAATTTCTTTCTTTTTCAATGCTTTTTGAACTGTGCCTTTCGACACAGCGAATTCTTTGCAGCAAACATTATACTGTTTCCTTTCTCGACAAATTGTATGATTTTTATCTTTGTTTTCAAATCTATCTTTTTTCTTTCATTCTTTTTCGAGGAATTACTCATTTTTATTGGTGTTAAAAAGGTCAATCTTACGTGTGACCCCCGGATATTTTTAAAATTAAAAAAATGCTTTTAAATAAATATTATTTAAACAAATTATTTTTAATAATTATTTAAAATGATTTTTAAAATAAAAAACAAGAGTTATAATAACAAAATCTTACTGATTTTCTTATTAAAACTGTACCTTATGGTGGTGTATCCAATGTAGAGAGGATTCCAAGTCATTTTATGTAGTGAAATACAAAAAAATATTTCCGTACCTTATATGGAGCTGTATCTTATATTGGGTGTACCTTATGGGGAGGTTTCACTACATTGTGTTTATTTGATTGTGCTGAAATCGGAATTGTGATTCTTGCATCCAGTTGGAAAATTTGTGCTTTATTATATTTGCGATAACTGATCATTCGAACAGAATTTACATTTTTAAAATTAATGAGAATTTAATAATCCGATAAAATTTAAATTTAAAAAGTAATCATACAGGGTCATTTCTAATATAAGTAATATTTTCAAAAATTAAAAAAAGCATGGTTAATTTTTTTAATTAAAGACATTTTAGAGGTTTAAATAATTTTCAAATTAGTTAATTATTTGTATAATTTTTATTTTGTATAATTAATATTTGTATAAATGCAATTGGAACTCGTTTATCTCGAAGACATTTTCTGGTCCCAAGTTTTTCCTATATTGTTTCTTTATTTTTTTAATCGGCTATCTCGAAAACACGGATATCTCGAAGCAAATTTACGCAAAATTTTGTTAAATTTGCACGTATATCTCGAATTTGTATAATTTAAATGCATTTGTTTTATAAATTTTTATAAATATAAATACAAAACAATTCAGAACATTCCTCACACTCTCAATAATTATTAAACTGAACACACAGAATTTTAAAATATTTCTAGAACAAAATTTATTTCTATTTATAAGATCGATATTCTTTTATGACTGAGTTTACGTACAAATATCAAGAAGCTCACAGTTGTCGTTGCATGATTATGAACATTTTAATCGGTGACAACTAAGTCTAAAAGAACTTTTGAAGGAGGTCACATTATTTAATAATTATAATTCATAACTCACCTCATCCTCATTTTCAAACTGATCATAGTCCGGAATTAAAAGACGATTCAAGTCGTCATTTAGACTCCTCTCTTCACTTTCACAAAGATTGCACTGGACTGAGCTACAAAGACTGATTTCTGAATGTCTCCAACTATTTTTTGACTCAGAAATAGTATTTTCAACAAAGTTCTTTCCTCTTTCGCAATCATTAAAATGACCAGTGGTTTTATTAAAATATTCAATTTCCTTTTGCTTATGATCACTTGTTTTCTTTATGATGGCGTTAATTACATCGACAATCAAGTCCTGTCGTCGGATGTCACAGTCGCAGGCCGTTGGCTGAAACAAATTACTTTTATGATCACGATATAAGTATCGTAAAAACATATAGTGGTAGTAACGTTATTTAAAGTTTTTGATTTTAAAATTTAGAGTTGATTTAGATTAAATGTCTCCGTGATCAGAAGTGGATTTGCGTTTTGATGGGAGATTGTACTTTTTGGTTAAAATACATTTTTGAAAACATTTCGATTTGTTGTGAAATAGGTTAAAATAGCTTACGTGGACGTGACAATCAGGCGGCCGAGTATCACACGTTAGCTGCAACAGAATCAGAGAACTCAGCCAATTTTGATGATAATTATCGTTGGATGTTGATTAATTTTACTGATAATCGAAGATAAAACTAACTGATTATTGTAATTCGAAATGATCGATTTTGTCAAGGTTCAATAGTTGGATCACTTCCGACAGATTCGGATGGTAAAGATTGTACTTTAGTTATGTCAGAGGTTCAATTTATTTTGCTGCAGCAATTTGAGCAATCGAGAGAGCGCATCAAATTCCTGATTGCAGAGTGTCGGGAAGATGCATCAAACAAAACAAAGACGTGTCAGTTTAATTGGAAAGGCCGAGGTTGGATTGGAGGCTGTTAGTAGTTCCAGGGTACTTGGTTCAGTTGTCTAACCTAGAATGCTTTTTTCTTTATCGAAACTCAGTCACAAAGGAACAATTATATTAACGGAAGAATCTACATTAAAAGGATATGATAACTCGATTCAACCAGATGTACCCTGGTTTGCTTTTGCAACACATGATTAAGACTAGTCATGAAACAGGAAAGAGAATAGGATACTAAATCCCGGCGTCTCTATGGGTCATGACGCGAGAACTTCAGCGACTAATATTGTCAATAATTTTCTCAAAATGTAAAAATCCGTGAAGTTTCAGGTATCTGCAAACGACTGCCATTGTTTATTGGATATTATATTAAAATTGGAGTTCACAAAAAAGCATTTCCAAAATAAATAAAAACTTTTACTGGACAAAATATTTTTAAACTATGGAAAAATTTCATCACAAGAATATTCGTATATTTTAAAACATTATTATTAACATTTATTTATAGGGCAAACAAAACTGTCATTAAAACAATTCTCAGGAGCACTTTCAGAATTTATCATCTATCTTGATATACAGGGTGGGTAAAAAGTAACTATCGATGAGGAATTTAAACGCCTGATCAAAGGAACCATATCTGAGCGACTGAAAGAGGCAGTCGAGCACGAGAAAGAATATCCGAAAATGTTTCAGTCCCGCATCAAAATATTAGCTTGCACATTCCCTTCTTGCTTTAAAGAATTTACTGAGCAGAAGTAACTCACAAGACACATTAAAAATATGCATCTGGCCACGGTGCTGACGGCACAGAGAGGTGGTGGTTCATTCATATGTCCCATGGAGAACTGCCACAAAACCTATAAAACTAATGGATGGCTACAACGGCATTTATTAATTGATCATCGAATCCAATGTAATGGTACTACGAACATCCAAGTAGTACAAAGAGAAGAAACAGAAAGACGTACTGGACCTTTGAACTTGAACGCGGAACATGATATGCCAGTGTCTGTCGGTGTAACTGATAAGGACTGTCCAAGAGTAATCCCTAGTGTGGTGCTGAATTTTCGGCTGGATAATATAACGAATAATGGAATGTTTGATTGCACATTTCCCCGTTGCACTAAGTGCGTTTATACAGCTAGAAGTCTCTAGAATCATGGAACGAAGGAACATGACTGGTCATTTCTCAGAGGGAAGCCGAAACGTGCTCGTGCATTGAAAGCTCGCACTCTTGCATCTGAAGCCGCGTGAGAGGATCAGAAAACTTTGTATTTGTCAAATGGTTTCTATCCAATACAGAGTCTATGATTCACAACCCTGTGCACCAATGCTGAGTATTATTTGTAATACAACGTTATCCGTAACAGTCGGGGGAGGCTTAACTACCGTATTGTAAAGTTCTGCTTAACAAATATAAATAAATATGATTTAATCGTTTTTATTTTATACGAAAAAATAATTCCTTAAATTACATTTGTGTACATTTGTTTTACTAAAGTAATGCCTGCTATATTTTTATAGCTGTAATATAAATTTGGATTTTGCTCTCCATTAATGAACGCGTAGATATGGTGTGGCTGATGGTAAAGTTGAAATCAATAACTTTGATTCGAAGGCATTTACAAACGTTAAAATGGGAAAATATACCTACTCAGAAGACTATGAGAATCATTTTGTCAAAGATTAAAGAAATTGGTAGTATTTAAGATTTTCAGAAGTCAGGAAGGTCATCCATTGACGACGAAAAAATTGTAACAATTTTTTAAATTTATGAAAAATATCCTAATACATCGGTAAGAAAAGCAGCTGAGGGCGTTGAATGCAGTATTAAAATAATGCACAATGTTCTATGGAAAATCTTAAACTTTACTCATACAGGATTTAAATGCTCCATCATCTGCATGACGAAGATTTTTCTGAAAAAACCGCAATGTGTGAGACGTAAATTAATCAGATTGACAACGATCCATGATTTCTTGGAAACCTCATTTGCTCTGATTAAGCAACGTTTCACGTAAATGTATTTTTTAATCGGCACAACTATAGAATTTGGGAAACTAAAGCTCCCGAAGAAAATATTCCACAATCTCACTCCAGTCCATAAGTGAATGTTTGGATTGGTGTTTCCATGTCACGAGTTTATGGTTCAATCATTTTTCATAAAAAAGTCAATGACAAAATTATTTACATATGCTTAAATCTTGCTTCATACCGCATATTGGTCCAACTTCTTCTACTTCTGGCATTGCTTCTAAGGAAATATTCTATTCTGATAGTCCGATAAGGTTTTCAACGTCCAAGAGATCGTCAACTAAAAAATCCGATTAAAGCGTGAGAGAATTCAGGGAATTCGCGGAGCAGAAAGAATTGAATCGACACGAGAAACAAGATCATAGACCATGAGTCTGTCAAGAAGAAGAGCCAAAAGGATCCAATTGCTATATATGCTGAAAAAACTACAAGACCAAAGGATGGCTCATCAGACATCTCAAATCGGTGCAAAAAATTGAAGAAGAACAATTATTCCAAATATTACCAAGCAGAACCAATCAGTCCAGACAATCAGAAGAAATAAATCAAACGGTGAACGCGATACCAGAAGACAACGCAACTTAAGTATTTTTTCCCCAACTCGATATCGGGTCAAGTTCGGGCGGGTTAGGATTTGGTACCTCGGGTCGGATCAGGTTCAGGTTACAGTTCAGAAAATCGGGTTTAATTCGGATTGAAAAATATCCGATTTATCACAAAGTTTACATTCGGGCTAATTCGGGTTGTTATAAAATACAGTCGGTCGGATCGGGTCGCATTATAATAAAATCAGGTCGGGTTGAGAGACTTGTAAGGATGAATGCTTAACTCCAATCGAAAGCACTTTAAATAAAAAATTTTAAAAATTCCAAAAACAAAACCTAAGACAAATGAAACAATTTATAGAATACTTTTCAATTTGACCCCGAAAAACATAAAAAAATGCATTTCAATAAAAAAAATTTCAAAGGAAGTTGTGAGACCTGCTCTATCACAATATATATTCAAACTTCTAATTAGTCGTTAATATAATTTTTATGGTCTTTTAGAAAAATCATGGAAAATTTTGAAATTTGTGTTTTTTTACGCCATTACTGGAAACAGGGCTTAAACGCAAATGTAGCAACAAAGAACATATGCGAAGTTGAAGGCGATAATGTGGCCTCAAATCGTACTGCACAAAATTGGTTCAAAAGGTTCAACGAAGGCAACATTGACCTCGGAGACAATGCACGTTCAGGCTGACCTATCACCGTAGATTCCGGAGCAATTCGTGAAGCTGTCAAGACAAATTCATCAATAAGTGAAAAGTGGGTTTACTTCAGTAATTCAGACCAATAAAATCAATGGTTGGACCCCGGACAAATGGCAAAACCGGTAGCGAAACGATATCGTTTCTCAAGGAAGGCACTTTTGTGTGTTTGGTGGAATTTCGAAGGCGTGATTCACTTCGAGCTGGTTCCAAATGGTCGTACCATCGACGCTGACCTTTACTGCGCCCAACTTGATCGAATGTATGCGGTACTTGGCGAGAAATACCCCGCTTTGATCAATCGAAAGCGAGTTCTTCTACAACAGGACAATGCAAAACCGCATACCGCCAAACAAACAAAGGAAAAAATCAAAAATCTCGACGACTTTGAACTTCTTCCACACCCAGCGTATAGTCCGGATCTTGCGCCATCCGACTATCACCTTTTCCGCTCTATGGCACACTTTCTTCGAGGTCGCAGCTGCAATAATCTAGCCGAGGTCGAAAACGGGTGTCACCAGTTCTTCGCTTCTAAGAACAAGGATTGGTACCGCAGCGGGATCGCACAACTTGACATAGATGGGTTCAAGCTATAGATTCAAATGGCCTTTACTTTGACCCTTAAATGTTTTTTTTATTTGTTGTAAAATTATGTTTAAATTTTTAATAAAAAATACGAAAAGACTTTTGTTTCACCTTAATAGTAATGGAATTCAAGAAAATGAACCAACAAGAACGAATTCATTTGAAAACGAAACAGATAATCTTGTAAGAATTATTTAAGCAATTTCTTCCACTGCACCAGAGACAACTCATAAACTATTAGGCGGGTTTATCGAGTGTGATTCGAAAGATAATTTAATGATACTTTATACAAAAGAACTTATTGATGAGACATTAATCACAGAAAACGAAAGTATAAATAAAAATAGTTGCGATTAAAAAACCGATCAATTAAAACAGCTTAAAGTGGAACTTGTTGCTTTAAAAAAACAAATTGTATGAGATCAATCCTGATATAGCTACTGAACTTTTCAAAGTAGAAAATATGTTAAACAATGAGATTAATAAACGAATTTTTTAAACAATTTTGTATTTATTTGATAAATTGAAAATTAAAACAGATTCAAAGCATTATTTTTTCTATTATTCATTAATTTAATTTATATTCATTCCCTCTCTATGAGCAACTTTTCTTATAGAGAGGTAGTTTTCTCGGTCCCAAATAACTCATTTTATGAGAGGTTTTATTGTAACAAATAAATAATATACAAAATACATATATTATATAATTGAAAAATCATTTTTAAACTTTTTAAATTGGTATATACACTTAAAAACAATTTAAACATGTAAAATAATACAAAAAAAATAATACTCAGAGCTTACAACAGTTGGGCAACTGGGTCTTCTTTCTTTGGCAAAATCCACATTCTCTTTCTTCACTAAATCTAAATGAAGCTGAGACACATTCCCCGAGAGCTAAAATAAGCGCCTTAACACAACCTTTAATAAAGTAAATGCGCCTAACCGATCTAAATCTATTGGACCCATTTGGCATAAATACGTTATTATTATCATCGCTTTCGTCATTTCCATCGATAAAATCTTTTCCATCCTGAAAATTGAACAATGATAAATTTAAATATTGTTAATAAATTTATATAATCTGTTATTAATAAATTCTGAGTTCCGTGAATAATGCTTGATTTATTCTGTCAACAGCACAAATATAATTGTCGTAAGAACAATTCCGACTTCAGTAGGGCCCCTCTAAATTCGAATTTTAGGCACTTTTTCAATGACACAAAGTTTGATTTTATAATTATTTTCAATAGTAATTTATTCCTTTTCGATAATAATTTAATATTTTTCAATGTTTATTTAATCATTAAAACAGTAATTCTAAATGCAAATGAATGAGTCACACCAAGAGATAAGGCAGGAAATAACTCAAGAGGAATTACAACAGCCACTTCAGAGATTAAAGTATAAATGTAAAACTTGAAGTAGTGCAATGCAAAAGTTAATTTACTTAATAATAAAAATTCAAAAATGACTCAACATCAGTGTAACAAAAATCAGAATTAATTAAAAAATATTTGAGTAATTAATTTTTGCGGATTATCTATTTTTGCAATTTTCAGACTAAATTAACATTAGCTTCGCAGTTTTATAACAACGTAATAAATAAGCAATCCATAATATCATCATTGTATTTTTGTTACGAATTGATCATATATATATATATATATATATATATATATATATTTAATTTTTTCTTAAAAGTATAAAAAATTTTAAAAAAAATCTTAAAAAACTTATTGTGCCACAAAAACAAATTAAATCAATCAAACGAGGATTATTGAGTTATTGAGAGAATATTTTGTCAGAGGTGCCGCGAGAGCACGATTTAAAGATGGAGTCGATTTTCGAAACGGAAAATTATGATTTATTCAAAGAAAATTTCAAAACGAAATGCACAATCGAATTACAAAGAAAATGAAACAACACCTTTTGAAGATTTTTAGCAGAAAAGTTGAGAACTAGATTTGAATATAAATTCACACATTCGTGGTCATGACTTAATTTGAAGTAATTTTCAAGCGTTTTTTAGTTGCATGTCTGCCTTAAGAGGTATTTAAAATTATATTGGTATTATCATGTCTGCAAATGCAGATAAATTTTCTATCAAAATACTTATTTATTTATTATTGGTATCTCTGGAAATCACATAAGTGTGATTTTGGTAGTCTTTTTCGAAAGCGAGTATCCGCAAATCTATTCATTTCATAGTTGCTAAGAGAACTCACACATTTGTTAAAATCCGTAGTAGTGCTTTCGCCAATCATCAATCAATTGTTAATACTTCTCATCCCAAAATCTGTACTAATTTGAATATATATATTCTATTTAAAATATTTACTACAAATGTTATTAGTTAAAATAAAATTAATAAAATCATTTAAAATTTTCAATAATGATAAATTAAAAATTTGAATATTAAATGTAAATTTGAATAATCTAGTTTCAGATTATAAGAATTAAAATATTGATCAGCCATCTGAGTAGGAGAGACAATCCCAAATAAACACACACATTCAAAAATTCAAACGACACAAACATAAAAATTCCAAATATTCCTTACAACAGTATTCAAACACCAAATGAAAGAATAAAACAAATGTTTTCAATGCGTGAAGAAATACGCCTACGAAAGAAAACTTTTTGATGTAAATGGAATTTTAGTAAAATTATTGCACATTACCAAGTTTTACATCAGACGTTTCTTAAAAGAGAAACAGACTTAAGGCATGCATTGTCTTGCGTGGTGGTGACTTTGCATCCTTCTCGTAGCGTTCTATTACCATTCATATGATTGCTTGAAATATAAAATATCATTTACTTTAGACTACATTCTATAGAAAGATATTTGGAAACATAAAACCCCATACTTATTACGGACCATGTACGTCTAACATTATATCTGTTTGGTCGAAATTTAATAATTCATTCCAAATGGAGGAATACGATTGCAGTGATTTTTCAAATTTGAAGAAATATCATGCTGCTTTTTTCGATCTGCTTACCCCAAGAATATCCAATTCTTAATAACCTACAATTTCCTTTAGAGCCTTTGCAAACCCAATTGCTTTCTGGCGTAGAAAATTTAAAAATCCGGATCAAACCAATTAATTTCTTTATTTTGATTTGAGAATTCATCCGGATCATACACATCCGGATTCCAGCATTTACCTTACCGAATGGAGTAAACCGAATTTTTGATTCGGACTTAATATTTTTTCCATATTTCACAATTTTCCTTGTTAAATGCATCCGGATTAAGTGACTTCAACTGTATGATCGTTGTTACCATTAACCAATACTCAGTACTTTTACTAATAGCTGATAATGACCACAGTAGATCGAAACATATTCTATAATAATAATTTTAAACAGCGCTTTAAGAAATAATTATTTTTATAAAGTTAGTGTTGTGCTCCCAAAACTAGAAAAAATATAATTAATAAAAACACTCAATTATAGCAATAATAATGTTATATTTATGAAATAATTTCAACAAAATAATTGAGGTAATTATTTGGAGTATGAATGGAGACAATTCAATTACTGTGTCATGAGGAATAAATATTAGGACAGAGCAAAGGTGGAGCACTTCCGTGTAGACCAGGACAGAGCTGCTCAACCTGGTAACACGGGTGATCTACATAACCCGATCACCTTAAGATATATTGATGCACATATTCCAATGTTATCTTTGAAATATGTTCCTTGTCCTTTCTGAAAGCAAATGGAGCCCTCTTCCTTGTCAAACACAGAAAGTCACAGATGTCATTCATTATTATTTAGTGTCAGTCAATCACAAATAAACTGGGCAAAATATCGATTCGTTCACTTAGAACAAGGACAAAACCAAACTAGAATGAGTCGTATCATTAGTTTAACAACTAAAACTGCCAATCACATTTTTACCGACTAAAATACAAAACACGAATGTCATTCGGGAAAGTCAGAAACAGGTTGTTCAAAATGACAAATATACATATAAGTAATAATCATGACGCATAGAAATATAAATAGAATGGATTCGTCAAGCAGGGCGCGTGCACTGGACAAGAAGCAACACTGTGCAAATGGACTTTGGTGGCACTTACACATTAATAATGATGACAATTGATGACGCAGATCTGTGTCAACACTGCCTCGTCTCAGTCAACCTATGGAAGAAGTGATGCACTCGCTATCGGGTCCCCGCGTCAACTGGTTCGGGACACGCCGAATGGTAGCCACTGATCGATCGATAATCACTGTGCAGTGTGCGGCGACGGTCAACGATTGGTGTGACTCACCATGCGCTCACGTCTATCCGCTGCCGGACAAGAACTATCGGCTGCAGCCACACTGTGTGCGTGTGTGCATGCCTTGTATAATTGCATGTGGTTATAGTCAACCGGCACACTGGCACTGCATGAATTCATGTGACACAATTCTGTCATACTCATATCAATAATGTCACAATGTCTAATAGTTTAGTTATCTCACTAATGCACCTGTTACCTCGCACATTACGTCATCCGCACATATTCGTCGGCACCTACTCATGTCTCCTTCCATAGAGCATTTGATATTTTTAATTTGAATTAATAATTGAATTTGAAATGATTCATAAAAAATATGTCGATCTCTGTGAAGGACCAAGGACTCTGGGTCATGAAAAAGGTGGGTAGATGGTGGGGATCATATCGACATAGGAAACTATAATCAGCCTTGTCTGCAATCTCCTCCCAACTGTACGGATAACGTCATACTCATTCTCCTCAGCTTCCCCTGGCTGTACAATAACGATATAATCATTGTCCTGGTATTCGCTACACAATTAAGCGAAGAGCATAGTTTTTGTAGAACTGAACCGCGGATGACGATCAAGAACGACCGAGTGTCTTAGAATAGTTTTCATCAGATAGCATTATTAAGACGAAAAGAATCAGCAATTTACCGGATGGTCATAAAGATACTAGGGGGGCTGACTGGATAAATTGCAATCTGAGAGTCGATTTTGCGGTGATCTGGAAGGGAGACCATAGTGATATTCTAGCTAGATGCTAATTGATACGAACAATGACAGTATGCAAATGGAACGACGGTCGATTAGATACGAATAACTACGATGATTACTTCCTGTTGAAAGAAATGGGAAAATGGTTTCAAAGATGTATAGAAAATTCGGTCACACAGATAACAGAAGATCTATTGGAATGCGATTTCAAACGTAGAAGAAGTACAGTACAGGCAATTAATATTCTCAGTAAGATTCAAGAAGGAAGGAACACAGAGATCTGGGAGTATATGTATTCTTTCGACAGAGTAAGCAGTGAGGTTCTCTGAAAATTCTCATAAAGACGAGAGATTCCGACAAGATACTCAATCTGATACATGAATACACGAGGAATATAGAGTCTCCCTTTGAGAAAGTGAGTCAAAATTAAGAGTAGTCAGACAAGGGTGCATAATGGGTCTATGTTTATTTAACAATTGTCTTAGGCAAAGTGAAAAGGAGTGATATTCTTCCTGGATTTGCTGGAGGAGTGGAGTTATTAAATCCTGGCGGATCACTATATGCAATCAAGAGTTTAACATGTGTTAATGATCTCTGTATACATCAAGAAGGCGATGACAAAATTGGAAATACTGAAATACACATTTTCAAAATTTGGATTAAAAATCAATGTAAACAAAATTTTCACTTAGATCTTTATTGGAGTGAGTGTTTGGTAACTATGAAGGAGACATGACTTTTCATAGAAGTGGAGGGAAAAGGTGACTGGGAAAACTTGATTCGATGGGATCCCTCAATTGAACTGAGTGAATCTAGTAAAATATTGACGGAAAGACATTTTCAGTTACACAAATACCTGCTGAGGAGAGGGGTTGATTGGATAAGACTAACATTAGTTACGATACAGCGGCACTAAAAAGTAGCTGATATGAGAGAGAATAATCCTGAACGTCTTACAACCTTTTATCTCTATAAGGAAGCAGAGGAATTAGTCGTGCAAACGCACGTGCATTAACGGCACCGGTGCTTAAATTGAAGCCTGACAATTAACATTATTTTTCCAATTGAATAAAGACCATGAATTATTTGCTTCCAATAAATTGGCAAAGGAAATGTGGATATTATTACTGATTTTGTTCATTAGTAACTTTCCAACTGCTGTGTAAAAGGAATACTTGTGATGTACCAGAGAACGGCAATATGGCTGTGGTGAGTTAGAAGGAAATTTCGTGACTTTTGTTCAAAATTATTTAAAGCATGTTTGAGCATTCCAGTTGATATCATTGCTCAAACGGAACGACCAACGATTGTTCGAAAACAAACACAGAAGAGGCGAATTCTTCACGGACGCTGCATCCTGCACGTCTTAAGGGTGAC
The DNA here is from genome assembly GCA_001938485.1 of Girardia tigrina. Classification (NCBI taxonomy): domain Eukaryota; kingdom Metazoa; phylum Platyhelminthes; order Tricladida; family Dugesiidae; genus Girardia; species Girardia tigrina. The sequence goes on along the minus strand of MQRK01208805.1, from coordinate 35,167 downwards.
TTTCTGCACGTCCCCNCCCCCGCCATTTTGCCTAGAATGTAGACACACCAATCACAGACGCTGGGGTATTTCATTCTAATGTTGTCGACAAGTTCATATTAGAAATGGCCCTATCGAACAATGAAAGAGTGTCTGCAAAGGATCAAATTGGAACGTAGTCGTGAGTCTACAGATCAACTTGGCGGAAATAAATTTGACACAAAACGATATAAATAGAAACGAATCTAAAAATAGACTAATTTAATAAATACGTAATAAAAATAGTTTCTAATTTATTTCTCATTTGTTATTTTTATTTCTTCATTTCGTTCTGTTCCATATTGTCAACGAGGCTCGTTCAGCTGACTACCCAGTCCTGGTATGCCTAATGAGAAATGTACCACGCCGCCACAACATTTTTTATTTATATTTGCTTGCAAAATTCTCTAGAACCATCATTTTCTAAATGATTCCCATAACATATTCGAGTCTGGACTCCAGCAGGCCATTTCAATACTTATGTGAGGAATATTTTAAATTGTTTGAATGTGTAAAGTAGTGATGTTGTACTTTGATTTGAGTATGTTGAATTTAGAATGGTGATTCTCCACCCAGATGGAAATTGGTATTTTTTATTAAATTTAAACTGATCGACTATTCGAACATAATTAAAATAATAATTTGATTGCATTTTATTATTTTGGGATTTATTGAGAAATTGTGAAAATTATAATTTTTTAATTAATATTTTTAAAAATTAAATATTTTATAAATATTTAGAAAAATTGTTCGAGTAATCATGATTGAAAATAGAAATAAGAAAACCAATTAGAACGATGACAAACGGTGAAAGATTTTCTGAGAGTTGTAATGACTCTAATTGTAGTAGTATTAAAAATTCAAATGAAACTTGTCTCAATGTTCTTAATAACTTATATCCCATTTTTAAAATAATTTATTGTAAAACGTGAAATATGAAATCATCACCAAATTTTGACCCTATGAGAGTAATAGGAAAGTATAATAACTTTTCTGAAGATGGCGGTAAAACAGTAATGTATGATGATGTATGTAAACATCGAAACATGTCCAATAATTATATAAAAAAACTTTAATCAAATTATATTTTCTAAATATATATATATATATATATATATATATATATATATATAAAAAATAAAAATAATAGACGCCATTTTAAAAGTTTTTTATTTCCCAAAACATCTTTCGCCATTACGGCATCATCAGTTGTGAAGTAAATTTCAAATTACAAGTCATTTATATGGCACATTGACTATTACGCAATTATTTTTTTTTTTTTTAATAAAATAAACTATCGAGATATTTCTCAAATAAATCAAAAACTCCATCGGGTGTCCAAGCTAATCTAGTATATCAATTTAAATGTCACAAGTGTGAATCCTTGTACATTGGAGAAACAAATCG